>CACVKS010000376.1:0-18586 GCA_902749335.1 Acanthamoeba triangularis
CTTCTTCTGCTTCTCGAGCTGTTCGCGTTCCTCCTTGCTCATGCAGAGCTCCTCGGGGGCTGCAAATTTGGCAAAGATGTTCGAGAACGCGGCGAAGGCGGCCATGTCTTCGGCATCTTGAGGCGCGTACGAGACGTACTCGACATCTCCTTCTTCCATCGAGTCGTTCGCCTTCGCATCATCAGGCTCTTCATATTTCACGGGCACCAGGCGGGGCTGCTTGGTCTTCTTCTTCTTCTTTTTCTTCACAGTCCTCTTCCTCTTCTTCCCGTTCTTCTCTGCGGGCAGCGGCAACGCGCTGACGTTGTCCTTTCCATTTACACCAAGCCCATCAGCGGGGGCGAGTGTCGTCATCTCTCTATCGATTCGATGCAATTCGATCCGCCAGAAGAAATGGCTGTATTCACGCTTTTTCCCAACGTTTTTGCCGCCCCAGGAAATATCGCCACTTTTGCTTTTCCTTTTTATTTCTCTAATCATTTCGTCTTCGTTCTTTCGGTGTCGTTCTTTTTTTTGCTGGTTGCTCCGTCCGACGGAGACCAGCACCGTCGACCACGTCCACCAGTTCCCAGGTAAAGAAGAAGAGTAGTGAAGACAACCTTCGAGCAAGCGAGATCAAAAGTTTGTAAAATATTGTACAAAAAAAGAGTGAAAGAGATCATGGCAACCACAAGTCCTTATGGAGGCCTCAACAAGCGGCCGAACTCGCCCGGGCCGGGCTCGCCCACGCTCAGCCAGCGCGGGGGCGGCAACTCCAGGGGCCGGGGGCCACTCCCCACGCCCCCCTCCACCGCCCCTTCAAAGGGCAACAGCAACACGTGGACCGCGGCGCCCTCCAACTGGAGCCGCCGAGGCCCGACCGGGGCGCCATCCAACACCACCACCACCAACGGTAGCTCGACGAGCCCATCCACTGCGGCGACCACCTACCCGGCCTACACGTACCCGAGCAGTAGTAGTGGCAGCGGGGCCGGCCTGAACTCGACCCCGTCCAAGATCAGCGCCCTCACGGCCAAGTTCGAGTCGTCGACCTCCACGCGGCCCACTTCCCCGTTGTCTCCCTCTCACTCCTCCGTCTCCTCCTCTCCATCTTCATCATCTCCATCTTCATCTTTGCCATCTGCGAAGACGCCAACGACAACGACGAACCCCGTGCCGTATCGCGCAGGCGGCGGACCCACGTCGGTGCGAAGTCAGCTGATAAACAGCGGCGGAGGCGGTGGTGGCGGCGGTGGCGTGAGCCGAGCGACAGCGGCCGGGAAGCCCTCGACGTGKAAGAACCTGCCGCCGCCTCCCGCCGCTCCCACCACCGTCTCGGACGAGGTCGTCGACGCCGTGCCCGACGCCGGCTCGCTGCAGCCCGACCACGCCGTCGAGGCCGAGCCGCAGGTGGTGATGGAGCAGGCGCAGGAAGAGGTGACGTGTTCGCTGTGCGACCACGTGTTTGCCTACCCGGCCAGCCCGGCGTGCCCGATGTGCGGCGAGGCCTACGGCGCGCCGGCGGACGACGCAGCCGCGGGCCAGGCCCTGGGTCCGCGGCAGGTGGAGTGCTCGCTGTGCGATCACCCCTACGAGTACCCCACGCTCCAGGAGTGCCCCATGTGCGGCGAGGCCTACGGCGCGCCCGCGGACGAGCCCTCGACCACTTCCAACGCTGCCGCCGCCGCGGCGCCCGGTTCGATCACGGCCATGTTGATGCAGCTGCAGCAGAGCGTGCAGGCCCAGCAGGAGGAGCAGGCCCAGGCCCAGCAGGCCGACAGTGCGCGCCTGGAGCAGCTGCGGCTCGAGGAGGAGCACGACAAGCGCCCGAAGAGCATCGAGGAGGAGTCCAAGCGGATGGTGATGTGCGGCCACTGCGGCCACACCTACGAGTACCCGACCTACAACTTCTGCGACAACTGCGGCCACCCGTCGTCCAACGCTTCGCTGCGCCTGTCGCAGATCAAGCGCCAGACCTGGGCCCAGGGCGGCCGACAGTCGATGCAGATCGGCGCCGGTGCGATCGAGCAGATGCTGGCCGCGGCGGCCAACGGGGGTGGCGGCGGCGACGGCCAGGAGCTGCCGGGGATGATCAACTTCTGTCCCGATTGCGGCACGTCGACCGACGGCGGCAGCCAGCGCTTCTGCGGCATGTGCGGCAAGTCGTTCCGGGGCGACGAGCCGGCCCTGCCCGAGTCGGACATGCCCACCAGCCCCACGACGGGCCGTCACGAGACCGGCGAGCGAGATAAGCTCAAGAAGGTGTGTGTGCGGTCGTGTCGTGCCGTGTGTGCGGTGGTGCGGTTGCTCGAGAGGTCTAACCGCGCATCACAGAAAAACAAGAGCTGGGGCAAGAAGACATCGTACCGCACGTACTTCACGGAGGTGAGCTCGTCGCCGATAACCTCGCGCGTCAAGAAATTCTCCAAGCGCGGCCGGGACGACAAGAGCTCCCGCACGATCGAGGTCAAGAGCGATTGGTGCGCAGTGAACCGCATCACCATCATTTGAATCACTGTGGGGGGCTGATCGTTCGCTCCCTCTCTTTCATCTCGCCTTCGACCGACATCAGGCAGCACATGGTCGCCGCCTCGCTGCCCTCGACGCCGGACGCCATCTCCGCCTACAAGCAGATGGTACGCTACGCCGCACCATCTCTCCCTCTCTCTCTCTCTCGCTAATGCGACTTCTCAACCCCACGCCCTGGCCTCACAACGACAACGACAACGACAGATGATTGCCAAGTATGAGGCCCAGCAGAAGGAGAACGTCTTCATTCGCAGCACCTCGCGCCGCGGTTCGGCCGAATTTCGGAGCCTGGACGCCGCCGCGATGGGCGCCTACCGACAGGTGAGACCGCACACGCACAACCGCACATTTGCGCATTCTTGGAGTGCTCTGTGGTCTGACCACGAGTCGTGGCCGCTGGTAGGACGCGAGCGAGGACGGTTCCCTGTCGCCGCGGGGAGGCTACCAGCAACAGGCGCCGCTGTCGCCGCGGTCGCCGCGGGGCGGAGGCTCCCCGTACGCGCACACGTCGACCTCCTTCCGAGCCCACCCCATGGGCGCCTCGTCGCCCAACCTGATCTCTTCCCCGTCCGCCTCCTACCGCATTGGTGCGTGCGAAAAGCTTGTTTATTTTTTCCGTGTTACGTGTTTGTTATTTATGCATTAAAATGTTGTTGTTGGTTGTGGCAATGGCTGTGCAGCGGTGGGCCACCAGGAGATCGACCAGCAGATCGGAGCGGTGTTGACCGAGCTCAACCTGGCGAAGTACGGGACGGCGTTCGCCCAGGAGGAGGTGACCTACGAGGCCTTCCTCCTGCTCGAGGCCGATGATCTGACGCAGATGGGCATCCCCATCGGACCGCGCAAGCTCATCCTCGCCAAAATCCTCGAGCTCAAGCAGGCCTAGGCCCCAGCCAACGTGTTAAACGAGATCCATACTCGACTATACTGTACTATTGTGGCCACGTTCACACAATACACACCCTGTAATTATCAACATACCCCTCTAACTTCCGTTCCGTGAAGAGTGGGTACCACCACGGCGTTGTTTTAGCAACCAAACCAGAGATATCCTCCCAACTACTTGATTGGTCGACAGTTAATTTAAAGAGAGAAATTAATTCGGCCTAAGGCCTTGGGAGCTGCTGTGTGTTTCTTGGTCTCGCCCACACGTTCACGGCGACCACAGCCCCTGGGGAAGAAATATACGGCGGCTGAAAGAGGACGCATCAAGAAGGCGACCAAGAAGAAGACCCCGCCCACAGAGAAGCCTCTCCACACTTCTGAAGATGTTGAACAGGGGCAATAAGTTGAAGGAGGACAGCATGGAGGGCATCTGGGATGAGAAGCCCGAAAAGCTTCTCGGTGTAGGTACTGTTTTCCCTCTTTTGTGTAGTCTGTCTTCGTCTCTTTGTGCCAAGCCATGGTTATTTTTTTAATTACTACTTTTTTTGATTTCCATTTTCCACAATGGAGCACCAGTGGAGAATCTGAATCAGATTTGATCTCTGTGCTGTTGTGGTTCACGTAATCTCTACGCCCCGTAGTGGACTTTTATTTGTCTCCTTTTGAATGAAGAGATAGAGAGATTTTGGCACTCACGTAGAGCGATGATGATGGTGGCGGCGTGATTTAGTGGTCTCGGCCTCGCTGCCGGGTGTGAAGGAGGAAATCTACACGTGCCAGGTGACCAAGAAGCTCGCCGCCAAGAAGAAGACCAAGGAATGGGAGAAGTTCATCTCCAAGGAGTCCAGCTGGCCCCAGTTCTTCTTCGCGTACCCTCTTCTACGCGTCCCTCCATTTTTGTATTTGTATTAATTTTTTCTTTATCATTTTTGTAATTCCCTTCCATTATTTTTTCCATTAATTTCCTCCAATTAATATTGGGCCTCGTGTGTCTGTGTTCCAGTGTCCCAGACAGCAGCAACCTGGAGCTCACCATCACCGACAAGAGCGGCAAAGTGGCGTACGTGGCTTCCTCTCTGGTCTGGTCGACCTCGTGTCGATCTCGCATGTCGTATCGTGTCGTGTCGTGTGCTCACACGCATGCACAACACAGGGGCACGTACGAGATCAAGGTGGACGACCTGAAGCAAGACACAGTGGTGGCCGGCGAGTACGAGCTGCAGGTGAGCGACAAGAAGAAGAAAAAGGCCGGCGAGAGCGATGACCCGCAGGGCAAGGTCGACGTCCGCGTCTACTACTCGCTCCTCATGGTACGGATCAGTGCGCGAGATTGGTGTGTGTCGTTGGCCGTGTTGTGTCGTGTGAGTGCGACGAACGCAGACTCAGCCTAACGCTCCACGCCTCACAGGAAACTCGTCCGCCCGGTCCCGGGCCTCACACCTACAGCTACGCCGACTACCTCGGCCAAATCAAGACGGGCGACCTCGTCGTCTACTCGGGCACTGGTGCGTTGTCGCTCGATTGTGGCCGGCTGCAGTTCTAGCTCAGCAAACAACATCTCACACTCTGCACTCGCGCATGTGTCGTGTGTGCAGGCGTGCTTGCGGCTGCGTGCCAGCTGATCACCAACACGCCCTACAGCCACATCGGCCTTGCCGTCTATCTGCCCAACAGATGGACCCAGGAGCCGGAACTGTACATAGTAGAACTCACCAAGAACTTCAACAGGTTCGTCCCATCATTTTTTTATTCTTATTATTTTTGCGCGTCGCGTGCGGTGTGGTGTGCGATGTGCTAACGTCGTTGGCCAGATTCCAGGACGCCTTCAAGGAGGTGGCCGAAAGCGGAATCAACATCTTCCGTTTCAAGGAGCGCCTGCACCAGTACCACGGCAACTCGCCCGTCTGGTGGGTGCCCCTCAAGGAGGCCCTCAGCCCCGTCCACCAGCAGGTGCTCGTCGAGTGGATCTGGAAAATGCACCGAGGTTCGTTTTCGCACACTTATATTTTATTTATTTTTATTTTTTATAAAGTTAATCCGCCTTTTATCTTCTTTTCTGCGAATATTTGTCAATTGTTATTCTTATTTTCAATGCATAGCTTGGTTTGTTGAAGTATTTAAATGTTATTTATTTCCGGGACATCCAGGCGACCAGGCGATTGAAGACAACATCCCGCCCATCTCCGTGAGTAAGATGACCGAGTTCCTGACCTCGCGGTTCAAGATCACCGTCAGCTACGACGTCATGCTCGACTTCTACTCCCCCGCCTTTGTCTACAAAGCCCTCGGGTATGCAGCCACCGCACACGCATCACCGCACACAACACAACACACGCGCGGGTGCTCTGCTGACTGTTTGAATGTGCGATCAGCCTGGCTGGTGCGCTGGAGGAGGACATGACCAAGTATTCCGAGGGACTCTTCGCCAGCGACGTGGTGAAGCTGCCCTGCTTCGGTGCTCCCGTGCAGATCCGCTACAAGGCCGACGACGCTCGCGTCGCCGGCATGCAGGCCTCCTCGCTCGCTACCGGCTTTGCCGCCGCCGCCGGTAACCCACCCATTCATCTGGCCAACGCGCGTGCGGCGTGCGACAACCACCTCGTACCCGCCTCCTAACGGTTGTTGGGTGTGTCGACAGCTAACAAGGACGGCGGCCGAGCCAAGTCGGGGTCGATGGAAGGCTTGCCCCCGGTCATCGGTGAGCCCGCGGCGCGCCCTCGCCTCGGCACCGTCGGCACGCCGACCAAGCTCGGCGTTCCTGCCACCAGTTCGTGTTCTCCTCCACTCCACATTTCCCTGGCACCGCACGACACGCACGCACCGCACGCACCGCATGACACACACCTGATACGCCCATGCGAATGTGTGCAGATGCATCTCCGCCGGGCAGCCAAATCCTGCCCAACCCGGCTGCTGCAGCTGCGGCTGGGGGTGTTGCGGCTCCGCGGCGGCCCCAGCCCGCGGTGCCTCCGCGTGGTGCTCCGCCCTCCATCATCCACACGGCCACTGCCGGCGGAGTGGCCGGTGGCGTGGCCGCTGCCGCCGCCAGCGTGGCTCGCAACCGTCCGCCGTCGCAGACCATCTCCTGTACGCCCCCCTCGGCTGCATGTGTGTCGTGTTATTGCTGACGTCAGCACGACACACGACACAGCGCCGCTGTCGGCGATCACGCAGTCGCATTCGCCCTCGAACTCGTCGACGGGCGTAGCGACGAAGCCCGGCCTGACGTCGTCCAAGACCTCGTTGGCCGCCCCGCCGCCGCTGGTGGCGCCCTCGTCGCTCCCCGTGTTCGCGCCCACGCCYGCCCCGGCGCCCCTCGAGAACCGCGAGAAGCGACGCGAGAAGATGATGACCCTCTCGCGCAAGTTCGGCACCTCACGCCTGGCCGTCTCCAGTCTCGGCATCGAGGGCGACTTTAACTCCGATGAGAAGGCYGAGAACGCCGTACGYTTCGCTTTCGCATTCRCTTTCGCTCTTCCAYTCCGCACACAGACCACAGYGCTCACCTCGCTTTTCGTTTTCGTTTTCGTTCTTTTTCATTCTTTTTCGTCTCTCTCCATAGATTGATGCRATCGTGGCCAAGATGAGGGGTCCCGGCGGMATTCCGATGGCGGACATCAACTGGCAGGGCAAGAACTACACCAAGTGCTTCCTGGGCTGCGACGCCGTCGATTGGATGCTCAAGTGCAAGGTGGCCACCACGCGCGACCAGGCCGTCGAGCTGGCYAACGAGATCCTCGTCACCGGCCGGCTGTACCATCTGTCCAGGAGAATGGCCTTCATCGATGGCATGGAGATCTACAGATTCGAGGCACACTCTCCATYCCGCACACRCCGCACACACCGCACACACCGCACACGATTGCTGACGCGTTGCACGGGCGACTTTAGATCGACGACGTGGAGAAGACGACGAGCGACAAGATCCCGAACGTGTTCCAGTCCTCGCTGGAGAACATCATGCGCCGCCAGCGCATGGCCACCCCCGACGCTCGCGTGCCCAAGGTCATGGAGGTGCTCATCGACGCCATGATGAACCTTCGCGGTACCCAACTCGCCTCACCCCCCCCCTTGTTCCTTCATCGTGTCGTGCGTGTCGTGCGTGTCGTGTGTTCTAATGTGTGCGCTTCGGTGGGTAGCTACGGAGACGGAGGGCATCTTCCGAGTACCCACGTCGCTGACCGAGCTGGAGATGCTCCGAAAGCAGTTCAACTCCGGCGATTACGCCTGCGCTGCCATGAGGTTCCTTATACCCCCTCCCTCCCTCTCCCCCACCCCAATACCCTGTCAGTGGCTCAGGCACTGACCGTCGCCTCTCCGCCCGTATACGCAGGGACGCGCACCTGCCCGCGTGTCTGCTCAAGCTGTGGCTGCGAGATCTCTCCGAAGCCCTCATCCCCGATTACTACTAGTACGTCACTGGCCTCAGCTCTGTTCTGTGTTATGTGCACTATTGACGGTTACACCACACACCACGCAGCACGAATGCGCTGTACTGCGACACGGTGGAGGACAGGCAGCGGCTGCTCAAGTCGCTGCCGGAGGAGAACCAGAACGTGATCGTGCGCCTGTTCGAGCTGGTCTACACCCTCTCCAAGCACTCGGCCGTCACCAAGATGGACCTCAACAACCTCGCCATGGTTCGTTAACCCCGCACATACCGCAACACTACCGCACACACTGCACACGAACTGTCGCTCATCATCTTGGCTTGGCTTGGCTTGGTTGTGGTGTGTAGGTGTTCTCGCCGTGCTTCCTGCGCTGCCCGGCGATGGACCCGCTGGTGGTGATGGAGAACCTGCCGCGCGAGGGCATGTTCGTGCGCGGCTCGTTCGGCGACTACTGCAAGGCCCGCGACGCGCTCGCGGCCGCCACCGCCGCCGCGGCGGCCGGTGAGCAGGAGAACAAGGAAGCCGCCGACCAGGAGGCCAGCAAGGTCGAGGCATAAACGAAAGCCTTCGACCCCCCCCCCCAGTCGCTACACAAATTTGTGTAGAGGCTCTTTGTCTTCTTCTTCCACTTCGAATGGCATAGACCTTCTATTGTAGCACTACAAACTCACTTGGGGAGTCTCTTTCTGCCTTCTGCCCCCAACGTTGTCATTCACTCACTCCAAGGAGGCGAGGTGGCGGGCAATCGCCGGCTCGGCCCACGCACGCAACTTGGTGTAGACGCCTTTCTTGGCCTCCATCACGTGCTCCACAGCAAAGTCCCAGTCCTGCCACGACACGAACGACCAAGGGGTGTGTGAGGCAGGGGTGAACACGCCTGTGGTGTCATATGAAAGGGAAGAAGAGGGTGGGGGTGTCCAACCTTCCAGGCCAGCTCGGTGAACTCGGGGTGCTCCTCGTTGTCCAGCTTACACTTGCTGAGGTCCGCGTCCGCCCAGTAGAACAGGAACCACGTCATGCTCTGTCTAAAGGAAGAGAGAGAGAGAGAGGTCGGGTCATGCGTGCCACGTGCTGTGTGTCGTACGTGTCGCGTGTATCGTGTGTCGTGGTAGTGATGTACCCCTTGTGGGCGCCTCCATCAATCTCGTACTTGAGCTCCTCCTTGAGCTGGTCGACGAGCTGGAGGCCGTGGTCGGGCGTGAGGCCGATCTCCTCCCACACCTCGCGCCACACGCCGGTCACCTTGCACCCCTTGTCCGCGCTCTTGTCATACCCTCCCTGCGGGCATTGCCACTGCACGGCACACGCGCGGTTGTGCGCAATGACAATGGGTTGGAGAACACAAAAATATCCTATTACAATAAAAACAATTAAAACAATTAAAAATGGTACCGTGCCGACGGCTTGCTTCTTGGCAGAAGAGCGCTTGCCCACGAGGATACGCCCAGAGCCGTCGAAGATGCACGCACCCAGACAGGCCCTGTAGCCCAACAGCCCGCGCACAAGCTCCATTTTGTTTGTTTTTTGCTTTGACGTCGACGCGGATGTATTTGATAAGAAAAAATTTTTTCCTCGATTTTTTCCCTTTTCATCTCTGCGTTGCCAGTCATGCTTGACGACCTCCTGCCGCTCGTTGTTGAAAGCCTCCTTGCCCTGGTATCCTTGGGGTGCCTGGGTCTGCTGGCCATTCAGCCGTTCAAGAATCCTCCACCCCTCTCCCTTCGGTAATTTCGCTCAATCTTTTTTTTAACAGTCAATGTTTGTGACATGTCTGACCTTGCTCTGATTTCCTATTGAACAAAAGCTATGTGGCTCTGGTGGGTCTGTTGCCCGTGGCGGTGACCGCCGGCTTGATGGCCGCCTCGCGGTACGACATGCGCTACGCCGCGGCGAGCCTGCTCACCTTCTACACCTCTGCCGTGGCCGAGACCACCGGCGCGCTGGCCCTCGCTGTCACCCTCTACTCCGAGGTCCACCGCAACTCCAACATATCTCCCCAATGGTACCGCTCCACGCCTTCCTCTTTGCGACGACTTGCTGACTCCCGCACGCCCACACACCATAGGTATGCGCTGCCCACGGGCTCGTCGCCTCTGGCGCTGATCTCCAACTACGTGCCGTCGTCCTACATTCAGCTCGCGATCTTCGCGGTGCTGGGCGCCTACCTCCTCTCCGCCGCGCGGCAGCTGCCGGACAAGGCCGACAGCCTGCGCCTGTCGGCCTTTGCCTTCCTGGGTGCGGCCGCCTCGCGGGTGGTGCTGGATCGCTTCGACTTCCTGCTCGATGCGGTCAACTCGAATCTGCTGGGCGTGGTGGGCGTGCAGCTTTCGTCCTACCTGGTCTACGAGTTCGTGATGGTCGCCGCCGTGCTCTTCCTCTTCCTGCACCTCCTCAAGACTTATCAGGGCGCCAGCATCAAGCTCAAGGGCAAGTAATAGTAATCGGTCACAGATCTCTCCGCTGGGAGCCTGGGAGGCGATCTCTCATCTCTCACCTTCATTCCCAATCGCGTGTATTCTCGTCTTGCGCGATCACTTCTAAGCACGTGCAATGACCAACCTAAAATAAACAACAAAACAAAACAAAACAAAACAAAACAAAAAATAAAATAAAATAAAACAAAAACAAAACAAAACTAACATAACCTTTGTATCCCTTGCTAACGATGAGAATAACATTTGTTGTGTTGGTTGTTTAACAAAAAAGTACAGTGGTGAGAGAGAGTGTGGGGTTGTGGTGTGATGATTGTACAGTTGTGTGGGTCTTCTTCTTCCTCAGGCTGCTAGTGTCGATCTTCTTCCGCCGCGTAGTACCTTACATGACCAGACACTTCTTGTCGTTGCCGTCTCGGCCGTGCACGATCTCCTTGGAGTCGGTGACCGTGTGCCGCCTCTTCATCTCCTTCTGTTTCTTTTGGCGCTTCTTCTTGTCCTTGTCGCTCTCCCGCTCGTTGGGGTGCACCAGCTCTATCTCGCCGCTGCTCGTCATGCTGTCCGACGGCTGCGACGCGTCCGTGTTGCGTCGCGCGAACAGGCTTCGTCGCTTCTTGGCCTCTTTGTTGGGGTCCCTCGCGCTGTCTATGCTGGCGACCTCGTCCACTGCCTTCGGTTCCGTCTCCACGTCCTTGCCTGCTCATCATTCGGGCGAAACGATTAGGAATCATATGGCTATGTTGATATATCTATGTAGTGTTAAAGGCATGGGGGGACGTACTGTCCATCTTTTTGTAGGAGTCGCTGTTGAGGAAGTAGTCGAAGGTGCCGTCGACCATGAGGATGAATATGGCCTTCTGCGCCCGGTCGAACGAGTGGACGCCCGGGTTCTTGAGGGCCTCGGCCAGCTCCTTCCGGTCCTGGTAAGTGAGATTGACCTCGTGGTCCGAGGTCGGCTGGAGGTACTTCTCCCTGATCTCCGCCACCTTGGCGTTGATCTCCTTCGTCAACGACCCATCGTTGTTCTTTTGAACTGTTGCCGTACAAAAAACAATGTTAATTCAGCCTGGCATGTGACCTGAGCGTGTGTCGTGCGTGTCGTGTGGTGTATGTACCAAGTTTCTTGAAGCGTTCGACGTCGAGCCAGAACATGAGGTTCTCCACGCAGTGCCTCTTCTCGAGATAGTTCTTGAAGGCCGCCCGAGCCTTCTTGTCGTGCAGGATGAACTCCAGGAAGTAGGCCCGGCTCATCTGGTGCGACAGCTGCAGGAGTCGCGGGGAGAGCCCCAGCGTGCTCGACGTAGAGTCCAGCGAGTCTTCGGACGAGGCCGACAGCGTCCGCATGAACGCCGGTGCATTGCCCACTACAGCCACACAAAACAAAGAACGAGGGTCTATCAGATGAAGAAGAAACAAAAGAACGAGTGCGATGGTCGCCGAGGAGGGGTAGGTGACGTACAGGCGGGCTCGGTGGAGGCTCGGTTGTGACGCACGGAGTTTGGCCGTACGGCGGCCATGCCCGCGAGATTGTTGGATCGTCCCCCTAAGAAGAGGAGCGGCACGCGGGGGTCGGTCTTGCTCAGGCCCAGCAGATGGGCCGCCGTGAGTCGTGTGGCGGCCTCCTCGGCTCGCAAGCCGGCTGCCGACCGCGAGAAGGCGCTGTTGCTGCGGCTGCGGCTCTTCTCGCCAAAAGGCCCTTGCCCGGGCCTGCTCGTGAGCTGCCTGGACCTGCGGTTGGGCTGGTCGCGGTAGTCACCGACCGAGGCCGAGCGTGTGCCCCGCCGCTGGAGGCTGGCGATGTTGGCGTGGTAGGGGATATGCTTGAGGAGGGCCTCCTCGGCCAGCCCGAGGGAGTAGGCCGCGATGAGGTCGCTTCCGTGCGCCTTCTCATCGCCCGCCGAGTTGGAGCGCGATCGTTGGACGAAGGTCGACTTGCGTTCGGCAGCGCCATGGCCCAACTGATAGGGATGATGCCCCGCCCCAATGGGGGCCACCTTGCCTGCGGACGAGGCGGGCGGGCTCTCCACCGACGAGCTACGACTTCTCGATTGCATGGTGAGGAGGGTGGGGGCGGAGGATATGGATCTCGTTTCTGGTTTTTAGGGGTTCCCCTCCTGGCCCCAGTGTTGCCAGCAGGAAGCTCTCGGTGATGATGATGATTAGCTTGGGGTAAATAACTGTCCTTCTTCTCGAAGATGGTTCGTCTTGGGCTTTGAATCAGAACGAGATGATGAAGCGAAAGTGAGATTGGTTGTTTGAAGCTGTATGCTGAGATAATGCGAGCGTACCTGCAGCTGCTGTGGCCGTTGTGTTCGGGTGGGCGGGGAGAAGTTGAGTGAGGCGAACTTGCACTCCGGCCGCAGGTAACCACCTCGTTTTGCGCTGAAGGCCCACCTGTCTCGCCTCTTTTAGGGCTGAAGACTTTGCCTTTTCCAAGTTTCACAGCGACCGTTATGTCGGTAATAGGCGTTGGCCTGATGACCTTGTAGGGAAGGTGTCGACAATCCTAGAAAACACAGGAGAAAGACGGAGGTGTGTTACACGTGAGCCATGTCCTTCCTTGGGGCATGTGCTCACGTATCACAACACCTGTGGTCTTGTGCGAGATTAGCGAGTTTCCCTACGTAAATACTCTCAAGAGTCCGCGCTGCATTTCGTACTCCACACACGGACCGTGACGTACCTGGACCTGGACCTGGACCTGTGTAGTTGTGATTGAGGCACTTCAACCCGTACATTCTGGACCTGGTATACGTGGACACCATCCACATGTTGTGCTTCAATAATTAATTAACAACCTTTTCGTTTCACTGCAGCAACGAAAACAGAAAAGACCAGAACCAAAACAAAACGTAAAATGAAACGAAATTTTTTGAGTTTCATTGCGCGCCGAAGAATGTGTCGACGTTACACCCGAAAAGGACCAACCGTGGGGTGCAACGTTTCGCCGGTGGCCGAAAAGCAGAGACCGGCGCCGTCGATTTGATAGAGAAGCGTGTAGGGGGTCTCGTTCGTTGCTCGCAGCCCGCATCTGAGCTTCCATCTTCTCTCTTCCTTCTTCATCTTCTCTCTTCCTCAAACAAGGAACCGACGTGCTCGGCAAGGTGCGTCATCCTCTACCGGGGCACAAGCAGTGGCACTCTTTTTTGTCGACGGGGGGTGGGATTGATTTTGCGCTTGATCGATTGAATGCACATACTTCCTGCCTGATGTAGGGCACAGTGGGCATTCAAAGATGGGAAATCAGTCTTCGAGCGAGAAGAGGGGTACAAAAGGTACACATACGTAATAATCCCAACCAGAATCACGCGATGTTGACCCATTGCCCCCCCCCTCCATAAAAAGATCCCGCCCTCATCAGCTTGAATGATATCGAGAAGGGCAAGTTGCTCGGAGCGGGAGCGCTGTGCCAAGTGCACAAGGCGTATTGGATTGCGCGCGACATGGATGTACGTAGCTTGAACGATTCCAGTGCATTTCTTTCCTTTCTTGCTCACGCGAGCGCATACCCAGGTGGCTCTGAAAACCTTCCACGTGCCTGACCTGGTACCAGAGGACATTCACGACTTCCAGCGCGAGGTCATGCTCACCAGGTACGCTCATGATCGCGTCTTTCTTAAAAACCGCTGCCAACAGAACAACAAACACCATCACAGGGACATGCAACACCCGAACATCATCCACTTCCTTGGTGGCTGCTCTCAGCCGCCCGACGTGTACTTGATCATGGAGCTTGCACCGTATGGCACCGTCCACGACCTCATCCAGGCCAAGATGTCGCCCTTCCCATTCTCCCTGCGCATGCGTTGTCTCCTCGATGCGGCCAAGGCCATGGAGTACCTCCACTCCAGGAACGTGATCCACAGAGACTTGAAGCCCGAGAACCTGCTGGTGACGCCTCTCCTCCACCAGCTAACAGACTGCATTGCCCGGAGTATGCTAACGCTTAGTTCCAACTCGTGCAGGTCATGTCCGTGGATCCCGATGCAGAGGTGGTCGTCAAGTTGGCCGATCTGGGCGTTGCGAAGCTGAAGGAAAGCAACAAGGAGGCGATGATGACCCAAGGAAGAGGAACGCCACAGTACAGTACGTACCCACAGCGTTTGTTCACTCCACCTATTCGGTGCTTGCTCACATCGTCTCACCAACCAACCAGTGGCTCCGGAGATCTTCGAGAAGGACGAGAACTACTCCTTTCCGGTGGATGTCTACAGCTTCGGACTCATCATCTGGGAGATCACAACCAGAGAGCAGCCTTACATCGACATCAAGCCGCACTTCAAGGTGAGAGCCTAGCCTGCGAGAATGAACGATTCATTTGTTGGAATACTTAATCCCTCGTTCTCTCAGATCCCACTTAAGGTGATGGCTGGCGAGCGGCCAGTCATTCCGAGGGACTGCCCCCGAGAATGGTACCACACGCTGCGTCGTGGCCCCGCGCCCACCCATCCGCCCATATATCCATCACCTGCTCATGCCCTTCCGTTTGGCGCTCTCCACAGGGCCGATCTGATGAACGCCTGTTGGCACCCAGACCCTGAGAAGCGCCCACAGTTCAGAGAAGTCGTGAAACGAATCGAAAGGGCGCAGAAGGCGCGAATCTTTGACTCTCAGGACCGCGAGGAGGCGACCACATTTGGAAACAAGGGTCCGGCATTCTCTTCCACTCCGCTTCGTATGTTCCCGACGTCTAACGTCCTCTCTTCTGTCGGCGCAGTACAAATCGAGCTGAGCGAGCTCGAAGTGGGCCAGCAGATCGGCCACGGCACCTTGTGCAAGTACGTGCCACCAAAAGCCGCGCTGCTCGGTACTCAGTGTTGCGCCTAACTTAATCCCTTTCCGCGGTTCCTTTCCCCCCTCAGAGTGCACAAGGCTCTTTGGAAGGCCAAGAACCAATACGTGGCGCTCAAGACGTTCCACTGTCCCGATCTGGTCCCCGAGGAGCTCGCCGACTTCAAGCGCGAACTGTGGCTCACCAGGTAACTAACAAAAGCTACACGCTTGCTTGTGTGAACAAAAGAAGCTGACCTCATTGACCACCACATTGCCGCACAGCCAACTGGATCACCCCAACATGATCCGTTTCCTCGGTGGGAACGGCGATCCACCGAATGCTTACCTGGTGACCGAACTGGTAGAGAACGGCAGCTTGTGGGAGCTCTTGCACGACCGCAAGAAGATCATTCCCTGGACGATGAGGATGAGGATCGCCTACGGTACAGACCCTGTCTTTACCGCCTTGCCCCAGTTTGAAGATCACCGCGACTTATCATCGACTGTCGCCATTTGTTGCTTGGTACTTGGTCGATCGCAACGTTGCAGAAATCGCGGACGGCATGGCGTACCTCCACGACAAAAGCGTCCTCCACCGCGATCTCAAGTCGGAGAATGTTCTGGCACGCACACACCGCCCAAGATCACATCTTTGGGGGGGGGGGTCAAGAAGCTCACACAGCTTGCTAATGGGCTCGTTCCCCCCCCCTCCTTTGTTCTCTCCTCTCTGCACTCTGTCAGATTGCTGGTGATCTGCGAAGACCCGAGCGGGACTTGCCGATGGTCAAGATCGCCGACTTGGGCATGTCGCGGTGGATGCGAGCCAAGGGCAAACAGTCCGTCCTCACCATGGGCAGAGGAACCTCGCAGTGGAGTATGAACTATCCCCACCACTACCACCAAACTAGACAGCCAACACCGTGGCACTTGCTGACATGACGCACTCTGTCTCCCACCCTCTCTCACTCACTCGCTCAGTGGCGCCTGAGATCCTCGAGGGAAAGAGGGACTATTCGTTCCCCATCGACGTGTACTCTTTCGGTATTATCCTGTGGGAGCTCGTGACCAGGGAGGAGCCCTACGATGAGCTGATGCCCAGGTTCAAGCTGTGCTACTTCATCGTGGAGGACCGCTACCGCCCGCACATCCCAGCGTACGTGCCCGCGGCGCTGGCCAGTCTCATCCAAGACTGTTGGCACCCTGGTACGCCCCGCGATCTCTCTCAACTACTGAGGCTCCCTGTCCACGAACTTAGCGCGTTTGTTGTGCCGTTTGTTTGCCCACAGATCCGCAGCAGAGGCCAACCTTCGGCAAGGTGGTGACGTTGCTGAAGAAGATGGTCGCGGACGCCGACAACCTTTTCGGCCGCATGCCGTCGGACGATGAAGCTGCGACGCACTACCGCAACTGGCTCGACGAGGAGAAGAGGAAGAAGGCCAGCCTCGGCACGTCGTCGGGTTCATCCTCCACCGTACCGGCAGTCAAGAGCCCTCGGTCCTCGGCGCCGGGCCTCAGCCGAGCGCCGACGCCACTCAACTCGTCGGCGTCCTCGCTGGTCTCGCCCAAGGAGAAGGAGAAAGAGAAAGAGAAGCTCAAGCCGTCGAAGAAGTCTGGGTCTTCAACCGGATCGCTGAAGGAGAAGAAGAGCAAAGAGAAGAGTAAGAAGGAGGACAAGAAGAGCAAAGACAAGGAGAAGAAGGAGAAGAAGTCGAGGTCGTCGAAGAGGGACACGTTAACCAAGAAGGACAAGGTAGAGGTACTCAACTTCTAAAGCAAAGCGCGCACCGAGCTCCCGCCCGTCGACTTCGAGAAGGACCAGCGATCGAAGAGCGAGAGCGGAAGTTCCACGAGCCTCCAAGACCAAACCAGGCCCAATCGACAGCCAACAGCGAAGAAGGTGAGCTTGTTTTGTGACCTCCCGAGAGAACAAGGTTTTTATTATTCACAGTGTCATCTATATACAACACGAGTGATGACATCATGGTGGAGACTTGATTACTTCTTCTTCTTGTGGAGTCGTTGTTGCACCTGCTCGAGGTATCGACGAAGGCGAATGGAGTAGTAAAGGCGGTGGAAGACCTCTCGCACCAGCCACTGAACGAAGAAGAGCAATGCGATAGCACAGCTCGCGGAGAAGATGACGAAGAGGAAGACCGCCTGGGGCTTGGTCGAGAACAGCTTCCACGAGGTGATGATAAGGTACTCGCCACCGCTGCACACGGCCTGTGTGACCCGGATCTCGAAGTTACGCTGGAGCGACAGATCGACCGACGTCCCTGTCAGTTCAAGCGGGCCACACGGTTGGTAAGTTCGGCCGGACACCATCATCGTCATCGTTCACAATGCGTCGCTTGGTGTCAAGAACCTTCTTCGCAGATGACGCAGCGGTGGTAGATGCAGTGCAACCCGACGCCGCACTCGCCCGCGGTGTAGCCCTGACATTCGCCCCCGTAGCGCGGCGCGGCTTTGAGTGCCCGGCACTGCCCGGCCTCGGTGCAGTACTCGTTGATGCCGCAGTAGTAGCCCGAGGGGTTTCGCACGGCGTCCCTCGCCTGGCACTCGGGGCTCTCGTAGCCCGGTTGTGGGGCGGGGCAGTACCGGACACGGACCTTGCCGTCGGACGGAGCACCCACTACCCGCCACTGCCCCGTAGTGCCCGGAACGCATCGTCCACAACCGGTAGGCGGCGAGGTGGAGGAGAAGAAGAACATCTCGTTCTGTTGATTAGAATCACTTAGTGAGAGGCTCTACCTTTCTACACAGCAGTGGGAGGCACCATGGAACAGTTGTGTTTTGTAGGGTAAGCAGTCCTTGCATGCTCTGCTTGACCTTCAGTCACGCCCTGGCAGCCCCAGACACTCAGCACCAGAAGCAGTGCCACCCCGGCGAGAGCTTGCCCTTCCCTCTGCATCTCTCCATCAGCACCTGAGTCCAGGTCTCAAGGAAACCCTTCGCTCAGGGTGTGGGAAAACAATTCATTCAAAGGGCGCCCAACAAGATTGGT
Source organism: Acanthamoeba triangularis (assembly GCA_902749335.1). NCBI lineage: Eukaryota > Discosea > Longamoebia > Acanthamoebidae > Acanthamoeba > Acanthamoeba triangularis. Next base: position 17,994 of record CACVKS010000376.1, read on the forward strand.
CGGTCGACAACAAAGCTTTGTATTTGTAAGAATTTTATTATGTAATTTCTTTTTTGTGGCGGTTCTGGCGAGCGAAGGCAGCAGGCAGGCGAGATCTTGAGGGGATGAGGGGGTGGCGCCCACCACGCTCTAACCCTAAGGTCATTCGTTCTTGGTCCTCTTTCCTCTCGCAGGGGAGGGAGGAGGACCATGGACACCTCTTACGAACACCCATTATCGATTCAATCGATGCAACACTCGATTGATTCGTTTTGGGTTGGCTCCACACGGGTGCTTTTTGTTCTGCCTATCCTTTTCCACCCCAGTCATCAAAAGACAAAGGACAGACCCCGGCGCCCTCCATTCGGACCCAATTCGGGATCTCGCTCTGCTCTCGCTACTCGCTCGCCAGATGAAAAAGATTAGTCGGCACCACAGGGTGGGCGAACCGACCGGACTCGCGCATGGGCGTGGGCTCTACTCTCGCCATCATCATCCAGCCACCATCGCTCGCGAGCCGGGTACGGCCGCATTGATGCTGCACGCTCTATGGCAGATGGAAGACATGGCGCCACCGTGGTCGTGCGGGGGCCGGGGTGGGCGCACGTGTCGTG
>CACVKS010000377.1:0-21954 GCA_902749335.1 Acanthamoeba triangularis
ATCTTGGGTTCGTTCTCTGCGTTTCCAGAGAGAAAGACGCGAAGGTGAGCAAAAGGGAAGGGGGAAGAGAGGGGGGGGGGATGATAACGCACTCTTCCTCTGTCCGATGGCCTTGACCTTGGCCTCGACCAGCTTGCCCACGGGGAAGGCCGCGCTGATGTTCTTGACGGGCGACGGGCCGAGCTCGCGTCGCGTGATACGGCCGCTGAGCGACCTGCTGAGCGCCACAAAGACCGCGCTGGAGGAGGTCTCCGTGACGTAGCCGCGGACCATCTTGCCCACGGCGAGGTCGGCAACCGACTCGATCTCGGGGAACGCGAGTTGCTGCCGTTGTTGACCAGCGTCGCGCAATGAAAGGTTAATCCCCGCGATGCAATGAAGCAAGAGCGAGATACGGACCTCCTTGGGCACTTGCAGGTTGTTAACGCGAGAGGGACGAAGGGACAGATCGATCTTTTTGCCCTTGGCACCCAGGACGTAGCACTCCCTGATGTCGCCGTCCTTGAGGTCGGCAAGCGGGTTCTCGGTGTAGTCGTCGACGATGTCGGTGATGAACACGCGCCCGTAGGTGTGGGGCGAGAGCTGCATGTTGACGCCGACGCCCGGCAGTATCTTTGAGACGCGACCCAGAACGACGGTTCCAGGTTTGGTCTCGGAGCTCTTCTGCAGTGGGTGAGTGGATGGTTGTGTAAGACTTCTATCACATCACGCACGCATAGAGAGAGAGAGAGAGAGAGAGATGACGGGCATACGTTGGGGATGAGTGTCAAATCGAGGGCCTTCTTCTCCGTGTCCACGTGTTTGACGTAGCACGTAACGGCGGTTCCAACGGTGTACTTCTCTGTAGGGGGCGTGGAGCAAATTCGAAGAGGAGGAGAGAGAGACAGGAGAGAATAAGTGAACCGTGACGCCCTCGTGGCCAGGTGCGGGTGCAGAACACGAACCGGAGAGGGCACGGATGTCCTTGGCGCTGTCGGACATGTCCAAGATGAAGACGCGTCCCTTCAGGATGCAGGTGATGGACACCCACACGCCGTCGGAGGTCACTCGGTCCACAACGCCCAGCAGTTTTTCACCCTGGCGAACAAACACACCCGCCGAACGCAAAAGTCAGTGCACGGTCCGACGGTGCCAAGCAGAGTGCTTTCGAAAGCACGTACCACGCCGAGAGTCTCGAGCGTCCTGCGCGGGGCGGGTTGGCCCTCGCCGAGGGCGAGATCCGCCGGACGGAGGCTGAGATCCACGGAGCGCGAGGTGACAGGGTTCTGGTGCGAAATGGGTAGCAGCCTGTGCTTGGCCCTCAGCACCACGTCCAGCACCTTGGCCTCGATGTGGTCCCCGATCTGCGCCAACACCCAGCCCCGAATGGTTGAGCCCAACTTCATGATTGGCGAATGACGTTCTACGACTGAAGGGGGGAACGTACCGCGTACTTCAGCAGAGGGTTGGTGTGGCCGTTCAGCTGGGAGATGTCGTCAGCGATCTCCGTGATGTGAACGCGGCCTGGAATCCGCAGAGGAAACAATAAACGTTAGCGATGCGTTCGTTCATTCGCGCCAGTGGCGAAGCGAGCAACAAAAGCGCACCTTGGATGTGCGAGCCCAGGGAGACGTTGAGCTGGGTGGGCAGAACCGAGGTGATCTTGGCCTTGACAATGTTGCCGGCCTTCAAATCGGTGGCATCGATGGCGGCTGGAAGAGGGGAAGCCTGTTAAGTTAGCACACGATGGTTTGGAAATAGAAGGCTAAAGAGCAACGCACGATTCTTCTTCTTTTCCTCCTTCTTCTCGATCTTGGACGGGAGCAGCAGCATACGGCCGTTGGGCGTCGAGGGAATCTGCGCAACGCCATAGCGGAGAGTGGCCAGAGTGAGGTTTGGTTGAGGGGGCGGATGGTGGGCGGAACGGTAAAACGCACCTCCTTGACGATGGCCTTGCACTTCTCATGGATGATGAACGTGGAGAAGGGATCGGTGTGCTGAGTGTTGCAGTCCTTGGTGGCGACGTAGCCGACGTGGACGCCCGGCTTGGTCGACGGAACGGAGACGACGAGGTAGGAGCCCTTGATCAGCTCCACCCTGCTCTCCACCTCATCGCCCACCTTGAGCCCCTCGGCCTCGTCGGTCTTGCCGCCCTTGGACTTGCGCTTGGCGGTCTTCTTCGAGCCGGCAGGGAGCGCGGCGCTGATCAGCTCCGGCTGGAGCGACACGTCGACGATGTAGCGCTGCTTGTCGATGTCCAGCACCACGGCCTTGACCTTGGCCCCCTCGGTCAGCTCCTCGTTGTCGTCCTACAATCGATCGAGCGGGAAGGTGAGTGACCACATGAAGCGGAAACCCCGGGGTGGCTGGGAACTGTAACACGTACGGGAATCTGGTCCTTGACGGCGAAACCGGTGACGTTGGGGTCGGCAAAGGTGAGCACGGCACCAAAGTCCTTGAGGATCTTGATGGTRGCCTCGATGGACGAGCCGATCTCAAAGGCCGACCAGTTCACCTTCGGCTTGGGCGCGGCACCCTCGGGCTTGGAGCTGGCGATGGTCTCCTCTTCCCTGAAGTAGGACTGGAGGAACGAGATCGAGGTGTTGGGGCCGCACTGCGAAGGCTTCATGGTGAGGCTGAGCTTATCGCCCGTGTTGTCGACGACGCGCGCCCGGACCGTCTGGCCCACGGTGAAGCGCGTCTTGATGTCGTCGAGCGGGCCGTCCACCAGGTTCGTCACGTAGGCGAGACCAGTGATGGAGTTCGCGAACTCGACGAAGCAACCAAAGGTCTCAATAGCGCGAATGGCTCCCTGTGTTTAGAATGCAAAGAATGTGAGTCACTCTAAATAAAGGGTCGCACGCAAGTGGCGCGGAGGCGGCACGTACGGTCAAGAGAGTGCCGCTCGTGAAGTCCTCCCGGGCCTGAGGGAGTTGGCCGGACTTGGCGGCTTCGATGAGGCTGGGCTTGAACGAGAGGGTGATCCGCTTCTGGGCTTCGTTCTTGTTCCACACGAGCATCTCCTTCAGCACCGAGCCCTTCGAGAGGGTGGCCCTGATCGCTTCGCAGTGGCCGACATGATCGGAGAGGTGCGAGTTGGGAAGAACGCCGGCGATTCCGCCGCTCAGCTCAACACGGACGGCGCCGTCCACCAGGTACTTGACCGTGCCGCTGACGATCTGTCGTCGTTCGTTACAGGCGTTAGAACACGAACGCGATCACGCCGAGCCGAGGGGAGGATTCATCGACGTACACTTCCCACTTTGAGCTCGTTCCAGTTGTAAGCCTCCTTCTCGAGGACCTCCTGCTTTTGCTTTTTCTGTGCATGGATCGAGGAGTCAGCGACGAGCGGCCAGCACTCGAGTGAGGAGGTGTGTGACGGCGAATGGTACCAAAAAGGAGAGCGAGATTCGCTTCTTCTGGACGTCGCACGTGAGGACGTGGCACTTGACGACCTGACCGACCGTGTAGACCTTCTCGGGGTTGTCCACAAAGTTATTGCTCAGCTGGCTCAGCCCGACCAGGCCCGTGATGCCGTTGAAGAAAGTGACGAACACGCCGTATTCCTAAAAAAACAAGCGGGGAGTGCACGTTAGCCGAGACACACGTAGCATCCGGGGGGGGGGAGCGCGCGCGCTTAGATGTGGTCCCGGTGAAGCGCAGAACGTGAGGTCATCCATACCTTGCACTTGATCTTATCACCGATCTTGAAGTGAGCAGCAGGGTTCTGCAGCTGGGTGATGTCGGACATCTGGGACGAGGGGCAGAAGGCTCTGATGGACTTGGTGAGCGAAATCATCATTCCCTTGGGCACCAGCTCCAATATGGTTCCCTGCGGCCAACCGAAACGACGGGGTTTGGTGAGATTGATTTGTCCCGCAGTCACTGCTTAAGTGTAGCTGGATGCATGGTGTGCGGGTGATACCTTCAGCTTCTTGCCGATGGGAATGTCCTCTCGGCGCAGGAAGGCAAGGTCGAGGATCGACTGCTTCATGGCAGCGGTGACCACACCCTCGAAGGGGTCGCGGCTCACCACACGGCAGACCACCTCTCGCCCCACGGGGTACTTTTTCAGGTTCTCTCCGGATTCGTCCGATACCAGCGTCGTCTGCCAAGAGGTAGAGGCAAAGGTTAGCGCCTCGCTGTGGGATCGTCGAGGGAGTGAAAAAGAAAGACGGTGTGACATACGGGAACGAAGGCCGCTTGGGCCGGCTCTGTGGGAAGCTCGAGGAACAGGCCGTGGCGCTTTTCCACCATGGTGACCTTGGCCGCCTCGAAGCGCTGGCCGATGTGCGCAGCCTCGGGGAATTCGTAGGCCTGGTACTTGACGATGTGCGGAAGCAAGCTGAACGAGGCCATCTTGTTCTCGTAGTCCACGTGCACGATGCGGCCCAGCACCTGAGGCGTTGATTGCGAGCAATGTTAGCTGATCGCGAGCGCGTACCTACAGGCGCGCTCAAAACTGGGACAAACCTTTTTGCCCTCGGGGTAGGTCTCGCTCAGCTTGTCCAGCGGGCAACCGAGGTGCTGGCTGCTCACAGTACCACCGAAGTAGCCCAGGAACTGAAGGAAGAGGCCTTGCTTGTAGACCTTCTTGACCTGCATGTTCCAACACACAGAGACAGAGGAAGGGGACCACGGTTAGCCGCAAGCGGGGTGGTAGTTGGATGGCGCTTGCAACAGTACCTGAGCATTGACGAGCATGCCAGCCTTGAGCGTCGGGATGGTGAAGACGTTGTTATCCTTGGTAACAGCTGTGCTGAATTTGGCCGGGTCGTAGTGAACTGTGACAGTGTTGTTCTCCCGCTTGACCGAATCCACCACGCAAGCCACGGGCTGGCCGACAACAAACTGAGCAGTCTGAGATTCCTCGTCTAGTAAGAAGCCAAAGAAGTGACGGTCAGTATGGTCATTGAGAGAGGAAGCACGATCAGCCAATGCTTCGTCTATACCCTCAGTCATCTCAGCGGTGTCCTTCACCAAGAAGCCCGTAAATTCGTTCGTTCCAAAGGAGATGATGTAACCGTGATCCTCCACGCTCTTCACACTTCCGTGGATGGCCTTGGTGAGGGAGAGACGAAGGTGTCGGTCAGTACGCGTGTGTAGCGCATTCTGCAACACCGTGGCTGGGCGGCTTACCATTCCGGGAGTGATGTTGCCGATGGCCAGATTCTGGTTGAGAAGAGAGGGACGGAGAGAGAGGACGATGTTCTTCTTGTTGTCCCTCTTGCGTTCCTCCAGAGCCTTGATCACGCACGGAACGAGCTGGCCCAGCTTGAAGAAGGCAGACATCTTGGGCAACTCGTCACCCTGACAAGAGGCCACGTACGTCTGTGAGTGCAGCGTTGCAATCACCAAATCGGAGGAATGTACCTCGTCGTTGACTTTGCTGGCCAAGAGCTCGCTGAGTGTGTCGGTCACTTCGGTGATGGGCACAACGCCACTCAGCCCGCTCGGCAAGGCGAGGTGCATCTTGAAGTCCTTGACCTTGGCAACCGCACCCAGCAGCGACATGCCGGGGGCCAAGCTCTGGGAAACACGCGGTAGTGTGATGTGAGATGAAGTGCATCCTGAAAATAAAGCAGGGATCGGTCGGCCCACAGGCTCGTGCGGCAACTCGTGTGCGTGTGAGCGACCTTACGGTCGCTCACGCCGACCACACGGTTGTTAATGGTTTCAGCTCCGGGTTTGGTGTTTATGGTATGGGGAACTTCAACAATGATTGCCGAGCCGCTACGCGGTGCTTTAGATGGTGGGATTGGAGAAGGCACCTTGAATCGGAGAGGCTCGATAAATTTGGGGAAATTGAACGCCGTCACGGAGCTGGCAAGCCCGCCATCCTTCGGCTCGTCATCATCTTCGTCATCTTCCGCCGGCTTGCGCTTCTTTCGTGTGTCCTTCTTGGCGGGGCTCTTGGCACCCTTCTTGCCCTTGCTCGATTTAACCTCGAACAGGAAATCGGAATCGGCCTGTTGGTGAATTTTTCTCACCTCGAGAGGCGTGACGGCACTTCCGCCTCCTCGCGGCAGATCCTCGTCCTCCATCTTCCTCTTCTTTGTGGCTACAGCGGTCTGGCGCTTCGACATTCTTGTGAGATGTGCGCACAAAATCGGATCCGTTGCAGAATGAAGAAATCTGGATCCCTCTCTCCGGCCACTACCCACACTGCTCCACCTGTCTCCGTCTCCGTCCAAAAGAGAGCGTCCGCAGGGAAGAAGCCGAGAATCACAACGGCGTTGTTGTCATTCCACTCATTTTTCAGCAATTTCATCTCCCGTGCCAATGGCTGCACGACTTTCGTGCGCCGTTAGCCGAAACGAGACTTTTCGCGCTGCGCAACAAGACAAATAGGCCAAGGGGACCAGCGACTGATTTCGCATACGCGCGAGCGGCAGTTGAATCGAATTGATTGCATTGCTTGTGAAGGAGAGACCTCGAGTCAACTGGTATATTTGATAATCGAAGATGGCCATGCAAAACGTCAAGTGCGTCGTTGTCGGTACGTTAACCTTCATCCATTCCTTCACTTGCCGCCGTCCCTTCGGAGGTTTTTAGGATAAGAGATAGGAGGGCAATGTGGGGAGAGCTTTCATTTACACCCTGGCTCTCATTAGGTGACGGCGCTGTCGGTAAGACCTCGCTTCTTATCTCTTACACTGAGAACAGATTCCCCGTTGACTACGTGCCTACGGTTCGTCCCCAACCACCATTTTGTCTTAATCAAAATTCTTACTTTGATTGTTGGGCAGGTGTTCGACAACTTCACCACCGGTGTCGAGGTTGATGGCAAGCTCATCAACTTTGCTCTCTGGGATACCGGTGCTCCTACCCCCTTCCATTTTCATCGCCCTTGATCTTGGTGGGGGGGGATCTTCAATGCCCGGCAACGTGGACTAGTGGGCTCACATCCATGTTCTCTCCAGCTGGTCAGGAGGAGTACGCCCGGCTGAGGGCGCTGAGCTACCCTGAGACCGATGTGTTCCTTCTCTGCTTCTCCGTCGTGTCCCCGGCCAGCTTCGACAACATCAAGACCAAGTGGTACCCCGAGATCAGCCACCACTGCCCGGGCGCCAAATGCATCCTCGTGGGCACCAAGATCGATTTGAGGGAGGACAAGGCCACGATGGAAAGTCTCAAGGGAGAGAAGGCCCCAACACCCGACATGGGCAAGAAGATGGCGGAGGACATTAACGCGGAGGCCTACTTCGAGTGCTCGGCGCTGACGCAGGAGGGATTGAAGAGGGTGTTCGAGGAGGCCATCAGAGCAGTCATCGGCAGACCCGACAAGCCATCCGGACCCGCCAAGCCCAAGAAGGAGAAGAAGTGCCTCCTGTTCTAGAGCGTACCTCTCCTCTTCCCTCTTTCTTCACCCCAAGGCAATTCATCTCGCCAATTCGATTCCCGGACATCACAACGCCTCTCCTCACCATACTCTCTGCCTCCTCTTCTCCTCATATTCCTGTAAGATACACTCGATGATGATGTTACAACTATCCCATGAGGGTTGTGGCAAATGTTTGTTTATTTCTCATCACCACCTCTTTGCCTTCGTTGTTTTCGACCCTCTCGCCTTTTTCTTTTCTTTTTTTTCCCCTCTTTCTTAAACACATCAAAAAGATGGAGCGGCCAGAAGATGCACCCGCACCTCGCGCCGAGGCAGAAGCAGCATCAACAGAAGAAGGCAAGGAAGAGACGGCGTCTCGTGCAGAAGAATCTGCGCCAACAACCGCAGAGGATGTGCCAGCGACAGAGGCCGCGGGGGAGGAGGGCTGGGTGTACCTGGACGACACAGGAGCTGAGCGAGGACCCTTCACGTTGCAGGAGATGCTGACGTGGTGGAACTGCAGCCTGCTGCGGGCCGATCTCCAGGTCAAGCGGCAGTCGGAGGAACAATTCGCAGATCTTTCGGCTCGGCCTGAATTCAATCCACAACTCTACTACGAGACCTACTACGCCCAGTACTACTACGGGCAGCAGCAACCGCAGCAAGACTACTCCAACTACTACAATGTCGCCCAAGGAGTTGCTGCCACAGGTGCCGCCGCCTCTGCCGAAGCATTGAGCACAACTGCCGCGACGGTGGGCGACCCCGACAAAGAGCTGGCGGCTCGACTGATGGCCGAGGACGCGGGCTATAGCCAAGTGGGCACCTTCAACGCACGCACGGGCAGGTAGGCAACCCAGCATGCTCGGGGTCCGCCTGCACGCACACTAAGCCGTCGGTGTGTGTGTGTGTGTGGAATCAGGTTCCAGGCTAAGCGCAAGGGATATGACGACCCGGCAGGACGACAGATCGCGCACTACTTCGACGAACAGCAGTGGCAACAGCAGTGTACGATACCCAAGAAGGTGAAGCTGTCGAAGAAGGCCGTGAAGCAATTCAAGGAAAAGAAGAAGAACAAGAAGAAGGTCCCCGACTACTTGCTCGGCGACTAACGTGTACGCAACGAGCACTTCCATTTTGTAAAAGAGACCACACGTACATATCAGGCTATTGGGTGAGGTTGGTGGTCATTATTGTCCTTGGCGGAGGAGGAATGGCCTGAGCGTGACGAAGAGGCCTCACTCGACGTACAGTACGCTACACGAAACCAAATAAATTAAACAAAGAGGAAGAAAGAAGCAGATAGGCAGACAAGAGAGAAAGAGAGAGGTAGTTGCTGAGCCAACTATGTACGTCCGTCCAGGAATGGACTGTCGACTGGTGAGAAAGCCGCTCGTCGGCGAGGGGCCACAGGCCTCAGCGGGGAGTCTAAAATGGAAGATGAACGAGAAGAACAGGTCAGCCAGGCAACACAAAATACAACACACCACACGGTGCAGGGAGGAGAGAAGGGCGTACTGAGGCTGTGCGTGTAGCTGGAGCCTGGACTGAGCGACTGGAAGGGGCTCTGAAGGTAGGCGCCCGGTGTCTGAGGATACGCCGAGCCTGGCGTCGGCCCCGGGGTCTGCTGTCCCAGTGGTAGAGGCCCCGGGGTCTGGAACGCGCCGGACGTGGTCGGTACCGCCGGGTAGGTGCCCGGAGCAGGTCGGAGGCGGCGAGCGATCCAAAGAGCGACCCAAACGAGCCCGGCGAGGGCGGTCAAGGCGCCGGTGGTCAGCAGCGGCAGGACCACTGCTTCGGGGAGGTAGGGGAAGCGGTGCGCGGCCTGGTCGGTGTCCCTCTTGCTGGTGGTGACCAGGGCCGTCTCGCCATAGTTCACCGTCACATGTTCTTGCTGTGATCATCATCGGGGATAAAACAACTCGCGTGAGCTGACATCACATGGAGCAATGAGCGGGGAGAGGTGCCAAACCTGTCCGGTGTACGGGTTGTCGAGCGTGATCAGAACGTTCTGGAGCTCCTTGCGCGTGTCCTCGGCGGTGATCTCGTACACCATCTTGTCGGTGTTTGGGTCGGTCGAGATCCTCTTGGCGCTTATGCGCTCGTCGCTGGAGCGGAGGTGGATGTTGGCCTTGGTCCGCACCTCGAGGCGCGCCGACTTGCTGCCGATGGGGATTGTGATCTGCGCGGGCAAGCGCTCAAGCGTCAGACGCGACATTGGTGTGCTCGCCGTGCAAGCAGAATCTGTTTCGGCGTACCGTTGTGGGCGTGACGACAATGAAGGCCGGCAGGTACTCGATAGCCTCGGTGTGCGTGAAGTTGTACGTCTGCTTGGCATCGGAGACACGCACGATCAAGTGGATGCTGTCGATGAACCGGATCTTGAGCGAGGCCGGGGTGCGCGGGTGGATCACGCAGAAGTCCTGACCGGTGGCGAGATCCTGTACCGAGGAGGCGGTGGCCCACTCGGTCTCGACGACGCTGCACGAGAGGAAGATGTTGTGCTTCACGCGGGCGTTCGACTTGAGCTGCTTATTGCCCGCCGTGTAGAAGGTAACGCCGAAACGGTACTCCTCGACCTCGCCGGTCACGGGGTTCTTGACGTTGGTCACCTGGGGGCTGCCCTCGGTCTTCACCACTACCTTGCCCACTTGCTCGACCGTGACCTCGGTGAACGTGTGCACTCCCGTGCTGTTGTAGAACACGTGGGTCTTACCGATGTTGCGGGCCGTAGCCACACCCGATTGATGGTGCACGCTGCGCAGATCACCAGACACGCAGTCGTTAGCCGACTTTTAGAGCTATTCGATTGCCGCGACATGGTTGGGTAGGCGCGTACCTAAGGACCCGCTCGTCCTCGGAACTCCAGAGGCCGCCGCCGCTGCCTTCGGGCTTGCTCGTCAGTTCGAAATGGATGCTGCCGCCCTTGTGGAGCACCGGCTCGGGAGGAGTGATGCCATGGCCCACGTGGAACTGAAAAACGCATAATAACACGAGGCGGATGTCAGCTGAACGCAACACCAACACGCCAGGGGTTAACCTGGCTTGGGGGGGGGAGGAAACTAACCTTGACGTAGTCGTCGAGAGGAATGCTCCTGGAGTTGGTGAACACACGAAGGATGGCCTCGCCGGGACGGAGGGCCTCTACTTGGATCGACTCGTTGGTCTTGCCCGGGCTCACGTTGATGACGTTGATCACATCGAGGTCGTAGCTGAACTCGAAGTTGCCGGTGCTGCTGAAGGCTCTTCCCTCGTTGTCTCGCAGAATAATGTTGAAGTCCATCAGGGCACCGACGGGCAGCTGTACAAGCAAGAGACAGAGGGATCAACGGCGAGTTCTATATGTGTGCCGCGCGGAGAGCGCTGCGAGGCGGCGTACCTGATCGTAGATGACAGAGGCCGGGAGCAGCTGGAGCTGGTGCACAGGCTTAACGACCACCTTGACGACGACAGACTGATGCTCCGAGTCGTCCGAGATCAAAATGTAGGCCTCTCCGGAGGAGTTGCCCGTGATGAGGAGACCGTCACCTCTCTCCTCAATCGTGGCGAGCTAGACGTGTGGAGGCGCTTGTTTAGTACCACTTCCACGCCCGTGCATGGCAAGAGTCTCGCGGCGACATACCTGGTTGACCGCAGTGTTGGTGGTCATGTGCTCGAGAGCGGCGTGGCCGATGGCGATGATCTGGTGACAGTCGGCGGGCGTGGGCTGTTCGCTCAGAAGGCGATAGTGGAGCTTGCCCGTGGCGTCCTTGTTCGTCCGAATGTTGAACCGCGACGAGTGGGTCAACAGCAGCTCCGCCGGCGTGAAGAGCACCAGGCCGTCGACCACTTCCACTTGGAGAGTCGCCGTCCAGGCCTCGGTGCCATCAGCAGACACGCTGATGCGAGCGATGCCCGCTTTCTTGGCCTGCACGCGCACCGAGAAGCCATGCTCCTTCTCCAGCGAAACTCCAGCTTTACAATAAATAATAAATAAAAAAGAGGCCGGTCAGGAATCAACAATCACTGGGGTGATGGAAGTAGGGTCAGGGGCAACCTACCTTCCTTGTAGATAGGCACCATGGCAGCGACGCTTGGGTCGGACGACTCCCAGCCGAAGGCGATGCCGACAGCTCCCAGGGTGAACGGCGTTTCACCGTCGGGACCAATCACGCGAACGGTCATCTCCGTGCCAACGATCAGGCGGTTCGTGTTGCTGTGAATGCGGATGCCTGCGTAGCGCAAAACTGTTTTAGGAAATGAAACGCTCTCAGCTCGACACAAGGGTGGGGCTGTACCTGAAAGCGGGCGCACAGTGACATCGATGACGGTGGAGCCGTAGTCGTGGCGGTTGCCCAGCTCGTCGGTGGCTTGCGCCGACGCAACGAGCGTGGTACTTCCGACTTCTCGCGCGACCACTCGGCCAGCAGCATCGACCTCGCACACGCTGGTATTGTCCACAGAGAACGCCACCTCGACGCGCACGGGAGGGCCGCCGCTCCATTTGATCTGGTATGCGCCACCGGGCAGCAACACCAATCGCTCCGGGCGTATGTGCAGAGGAGGGAAGACGTGGATCTGCGCAAAGCACACACACGAGAGGTGGATGAGGATCTCCTCAGCCCTACGTGGGGGAGGGGGGCGCTGAAAGAGAGATAACGTTACCGCCTTGGGCTGGCTCGTGATAGTGCGTCCGTTCTTGGTCCTCGCGGTAACGGTGATTCTGGCGATACCGAGGCCGTTTCCTGGGAACGGGGCGCAAACAGATTACGTCCGTGAGCTTGATAGTGTGGAGTGTTGGCTGAGCAGAGAGGGCAAGCGCATGGTACCGCGGACGAGGAAGCGACCGTCCCGCTTCTCCACAGAGATGATGTCGTTGTCGGTATGCGCGGAGAGGTCCATCCGTCCGAGTTGCTCCACAGGGAACTTATTGCCAGACTGATCGCGGATCTCGACCTGCACCTCCATCTCGTCGTTGATGCGCAACATATCGCGGGCGGCGAGAATGATCGTTCCCACTTCGGAGATGGTGACGATCGAAGTCGCAGGCATCGAGTCCTCGAGGCAAATGTCACTGACGGTCACCTGGCGAGTGCGAGTTTAGTTTTTTTCTTTGTCATGGGGCGGGAATGTCGGATACGGGATGGTGCACCTGAGCGATCCCCGGGCGCTTGGGAGAAATGCTTGCGCGAGAAGCGTTTCCGCTGGGATGAATGGTCGCGGCATTAGTGTTGTTCGAGGTGTAGCTGTAGATGCCCGAACCGCGGCTTGCGACCAACTCGACAGTGTTGCTGTCGTCGTTGAAGATGGCCACCTTGGAAAGAGAACGGTTTCCCAGGCAGTCAGCACGACTCTCAATAAGAGCAAACTGAAGCAGCTCGAGAAGGGGGCATACACTGGTCGGGTTCACTTCCACATTCGATCTAATCTTAAGGGTGAACGAGCGACTTAGGGCCTGCTTGTCAAGCACCGGAGCCGCAATCCTATTTCACCCTCGCGGGAGAGATGGTGAGTAGAACAGCGCAAATTGTACATACATACGATGGTCACGTACGTGGGTGAAGCCTCCTTGATCGCCTGCTCGTTGTATCCCAGAACGCCGACTCGGATGTTGACGTCTCCAGAGTCGGCCTTGATGTGCAGGACACGGGTGCTCACACTCGCCGAGGGGAGGAATGACGCAAGGGTCTAGGGTGACATGTAAAGGGAGAGAGGGTGAGATTTTCTCCACTCAAAGAAGTTGTTCCGGCGGAGGAGTCGAACGGTACCTCATCGCTGCTTTCCCAGGTGAGCACGAGCGAAGAGAAGTCGTCGAACCGCTTCCGGTCCTTGTTGATCATCGTGACAGTGATCGGAACCTTGCGGTTACCCTTGACGATGAACTCTTCGAACAGGTTGCTCGCCTCACCGACCACCATCTCAAAGGGAGGAGTCTGCTTGAGGGCGCCCAGACACTGCTGCTTGCGCTCCTCGAAATCCGTCTGGTTCGCGGGCGTATAATCTGCACAACCATACCAAGTGAACACCTCTGCACACCATGCGGCTCCTAAGGGAGAGACCGTACCAGCAAAGGCGAACACGGTCTGGGGCGTTTGGCAAGAAAAGTCGATGGTCGCATTCGCCAAGGCCGGGTGCTGGTTGGTCTTGGTAGGCTTGTTGGACACTTCGATCGCAAGCTTGACATCACCGAGCTTCAGACAGGTGACGCTGTAGCTGTAGCGTGCAATTCCGAGCCCTTGCGGGTTCGGGGTGACGCGAACCTGTGAAACGAAAAGCGGGGTGAGCACGGCTAACTCAAAATCTAAGTCATCGGGGACGCCTACCATCTCGGGTTCCAAAGGCACAACGCTCGTGTAGAAGGCAGTCGGCTCGTACAACCACGGCTTGGGGCCGCCCTCGAACTGCGAAGTGCGAGTGGTTTTAGCCCTTGTACCAGGAAGAAAGTGGGGTGTTGCAGGTACGTACAACAATCTGYGCCGTCGAACCGAGCGCCACAAGGGCGTCCTTTTCGGGCGACACCACCTTGAGGGGACGGTAGGCGAAAACGGTAACCTGGTTCGTGAACCTGCCATACTTGATGGTAATGGTGCACTGACCCTCGCCAAGCGCAAAGAACTCTTGGCCGGTGCARCTGTTCGGRGGCAGATCGCTAACGCCAGACGCCTGCTTTGCGAAGACTGCGCGGCCATCCMRGATKAGCAAAWCATTGCGATAGYCGCCAGGGCGATTGRCAGAGGCTGGGTACCGGTCGCATCGGAACTTTCCCACTCGATGGGAAGAGCGCTGCAGTTATCGAACAGAACACCCGAGTTGTCCCACACCGCGGCGGGCAGCACAAGAGGCCAGCCCACCTGAACCTCCACCGTGGACGCCACAATGCCGATCTTGCCAACAGCAAGCACGCTCACCTGGRTGCAGCTTGACTGGTYAATAMATTCATTGCACAAGGAAGGAGAAAAACGAGGGCAAACCTTGACGTGGTCGYAGTTGAGAGGGTTTTTCTTGTCCGAAACCCTGACGGTCGCATCTCCGAGCGAGTGGACKGTGAGCACGCCAGAGGGRCTGGCAGMTACGACAGACTGGTCGAGSGAGAGCCAGATATACTTGTCGCTGCCACCAGTGGCCTTGAGCGCATAYGTGTGAGGCGTGCCCTCATGCCAAGGCAGGCGGACCTCGCGGGGGGTCGCCAGCACGGCCGACTGGATCGCTACGTCCTTGCGGACAGCTGGCACCTTGAACGAATGGCGACCGGCGGCCTGGCAGAGRAATCGGAATCAGGGAAAGAAGGCAAGCAACCGAGTGCGCGAGAGGGTCTAACCTTGATGGAGGACAACTCGGCGCCGATGACGGTGCTGCCTTCCTTCAGAGCGCGGATCGTGTGCTGTGCCTTGTTTTGGCTCGACTGYTCGACGGAGAAATGCTCACGGGGGAGCGTGACGGCAAAGACCATGTTCTRCGCAAGARAGCAGTTGAGAAGGGACAAACAAGGCGGCGCATAGAGAGTATAGGCTACCTCGGTGTTGTGCAGGCGACGATCGTGGGCATCGTAGACGTCGACCTCCAGCGTATAAGTGGTGTTGGCGATAAGGTACCAGGAAGAGGTAGTGGAGATGATCTCTTGCTTGTCCGTTTCGGCGTAAAGCCTCAGACCGAGCTTTGACGGGGCCACGACGTTGACGGTGCCCTGTATCGCCCAAGGTGAGCATAGGGACCGCAATCACGAGCAGCATACACGTCACTAACACACATACCGTAGCCTCGTTGATGTTCTCATATCTAACGTGAATCTTCGTTTGGCCAAGGTCCATGCCCCGCACAGTGCCGAGGTTGTCAACAGTGGCCACTCTGGCATTGTCCGTGGACCACTGGTACTTGGTGTTTGGCATGTCGATATCTAGAGACACACGGCAAAGGCGTTAGATGGAGCCAGTGTTACATGTTAAAGTGCCAATGTGACAAAGCACGAACCTGTTGGATCTCGATCACGAGGGTAGCTCTGAAGAATGTATCTATACTCGGCACCCGGCGCGATGAAGATGGGGAGCTTGGGCGAAAGCTGAAGGGGCTCCAGCACAGACAGTTCTACCGTATCAGAGATACGCCCGTAGCCCGCCTCGCTGAGGCTGGCTGTGACGGTGACCTTACCAAAGTCGATACCCTTCACCAAAACCCTGCTTGTTCTGAGATTCTGGAGACGACACAACGTCAGTTTAACCCATCACCAACATGAATACTTGTGTGGTGATCATAACGCAAGCGCATACCTTCTCCTCCATCTCCAGGACGACGTTCCTGACATCCACCGCTGCACCCTTGAACGGGACAATCTGAAGGACGTGGCTGGGCGAGGGAGTGAGCGTCCAGTCGAAGCGAAAACCCTCGACCGACGTGAAGTGGTTATCTGCAGCAAAGAACCCGCTCCGGCGTTAGGGTATCCAAGCACTTGGCGTTCAGGGTGGGAAACATACTTGAGGCATCAAATGCATCGATGGAGAGCTCCTCCACGGCAGCGCGGTACATCGTGTGGGTAGTGGTGGAGATGCTGATGTTGTGCACCGTATCCAGGAAGACTTCACACCGCAGCGTCCTGCCGCTCTCCGAATCGTATGCCTTCACCCAGGTTGAGAGACGCTCAGTAGACATGATCTCCGGCGTGATGCTGGCATACGATGCACACTCCTTATTGCGCATTTCTTCGTTGGCGTAGATGGCTTTAATGGACACAATTTCCGGATTCAAGGAGCTCCTGCGCAGCGGAGCCTCGTCATCAAGTGATTAACAACATTATTGGAGGGGGGCAGTGTGGCACACCATTTAAAGCATCCATTGAAGGCCTCAATTGTGTAAGAGATTTTGGTCTCGCTCGTTGCGTGCGGTAGTAGCAGGGTAGCGTGGCTGATGGAAGGATCTTTGTCGGCATCGGTTGCCAGCGCTGGGAGGCAGCAAGCCAGTAAGAGGAACAGGCCAATTGCCCCTCCGCAGGCGGCAAATTGCCTTGCCTTCATCTTCTCTCGCGCAATCGAAGGGCAGTGCGCAAGGCGCGGGAAAAATAGTACCAACGTGACGTGTACAGCCACATTGCACAATTGAAAAAGGCGGGAACAAAAAGAAAAAGCAAAAACACTCAGAAGATCGAACAGAAAGCAGCAAGATGCGGAGGCCCGTGCGCGACCATCGGCGACAGGAGATCGACAAGCTCCTTGCAGGAATTGCTAGCGCCAAGTCGAAGGATCAGGTGCGTGCGCTCAGGTCATTGTGCACTTGGAATACGAATTTTTAATCTCAAAATCTCTCACCCATACGCAGCAAATTACGACCTTCGCAGATGTTGGCCTACGCTACAAGGATTTGGGAGATGTTAACCAAGCAATCTTTTACCTTCTCAAGTCGGTGCGGCTCAAGCCAGATGCTAAGGTACATGAATTTCGCTGCCCATCTCTGCCTTTGTCCATCTCACTCTCGATTCAGGTGTTTGTCGCCTTGGCAGAGCTCTACGAGGAAGCGCACAGGTACTCCGATGCAGTGGCCACCTACCAGAGATCTCTCAAGCTGAATCCCAGCCAAACGAGCATTTTCTATCGCATCACGCGCATCTTGATCCGCCTGCACCAGGAGGATACCACAAAACCATTTCTCAGTGAAGCCGAACGCTGGGCTGCCAAGTATGGGTCCCTTATCCCTTGCTCCTTGCTACTACGTACTCACCGCTGTATCGTGCAGGGTAGAGCAGCTCGAACGGGGCGACCCAGCTGTGGCGGAGATAAAGAGCGATATCCTGAAGCTTAAAGGTAGCGCGTTGGCTCTCTCCTCTCGTGTACGCGAACATCCGCTCACACTTGGTTCAGGCGACATGAACCAAGCACTTCACGTAGCCAACGAAGCGTCGCAGAGGCATCCCGCCAATTTGACCCTACACGTAAAGTGCGTTGAGCTTCACGAGCTCAAGGGCGACATTGAAGGGTATATACAGCGTCTGCTGCTTCGTTTCTTGTAACCACGCATTGCTCAAGCATGCACACTTTTTTCAGGGCCATGAAGCGTGCTCGTGCCGCCAGTAGTTCGCTCGGCAAGGATCTGCAGTGGTGGAGCTGGCTCAACGACTTTGCAGCGCGACTTCCCGCGGGGTCGAACGGTTCCCGTGGTACCCAGAACGGCGCAACTGAGGCCAAGGAAGGCCACTCGACCCTCTCCAAGGAGCTCCTCTTCTTCCGCATATTCGTTTGCGATCGTTACACTCAGATAGCTACGCAGCACGAAGAGTACACCTACGCCTGCGGCCACCTATTCTCTTTTCGATAATTGACCGCTTACGGCGTACATCAGATTGTTCAGTCACCTGGATTGCATGGCCTCCTGCAAGCAGCTTCGAGACCTCGTGCGGGAAGCCAACGGCCTCATCAGCAGTCAAGTGCCCAAGGTGAAAGGCGGAGAAGTGTTTAACGAAGACGCTCAGCTCCTGCAGGCACGTACACTCAGCTCACTGTACTCGCAGTGCAATCATATTAACTGATCCCACCTCAGGAGTATAAGGCGCGAGTTTGGGGCTACCTTGCTCTCCTCCATCATCGGAAGTACCGTCAGTCCCACAGCTACGATGCTGCTGTCAAGGCACATGCAAATTTCGGCAAGTCCGTTCATGAGTGTACGTACAGCTAAAGCCTGGGGTCCCAACACGTTGGCTGAACCTTTGTCTCCAATCAGTTCACCCGACACTGCCGACCGAGATCGACAACGCGTCTCTCCAGCGTTTGCAAGCGGTGCACCTCTTGGCTGCGGCGAGGCTGAGCGAAATCGCGAAGACGATGTATTTGCTCGCCATTGAGCTTCCTCCTGCTAAAGCGCAAGAGCTTCTCGAAAATGTCGAGGCCTACAAGGCGCGAATGCTTGGCTTAGGTAACGAGATTCCTGCCCACCACGAGACCGGCTTGCCGCTAATGATCTGTTCTTCTTCTAGCTGCTGCATGCGATCGCGTCGCCGTTGCCAAGAATGCTGCCGATCTGGACCGCATAATTTACATCCTTTCCTTCTATTGGCGACACAAGCTACGCAAGGTGATCGAAAAGTTCCTCGACCTCCTCTTCCTCTCCTCCGCGGACAAGGTGTGCCTGCTTCTCTTCGCAAAATTGCTGGTGCATATTCTAAAATCAATCTTAGGTGCTAGCGTGGTTGCCGTTCACCCAACCCTTTACAACCGTCGACATCTACAACTTCATCGATAAATTGTGTGAGCAACACGACTTCTATCGGTGTGTATTGCCCACCTCTTCGGTGTTGGTGGCTTGGCAAATGCTGTCTTAGCTCACAACCCACCTTTAGGAAGCAACTGGTCGCGCCCATCGACAGCCTGTCCAGTTCGTCGCAGCAGCGGTTTTGGAAATCGCTGCTCTACTACCAACAGTACTACGCCGGAGGAGAGGAGAAGAGCTTCGGACAAGGAGTTCGGCCTCGCGAACCGCTGACTATCTTCATCGACAAGCCTACTGAGCTGTTCTCTACACGACAACTGGGATCCTATTGTGCTCAGCTGCAGGGCAGCGCGGTCCTCCCCAAGGCGCAAGAAGGTGAAGAGCCACGAATCGACCAAGAGACGGTCTCTGCTCCCAGCGTACTGGCAACTCCACTCATCAGTTCTGAGGCTCCAGGAGGTAAGACTTGTAATCTCTGCTTCCCAGTCCCTCTTAAGCACCGAGATGGGGCTCACACCGTCATCTTTACTGCAGCCTACACGCCTGCAGAGATGGAGCAACTCTTTACTCCGCCATCTACGCCCATCACGAAGATTTCGAGTCCGTTCACCTTTTCGCCTGCGCCGAGCCAGGCCCAAACGCCGACCTCTCAGGTATGGCAAGTGCCGTCACCTCTTAAGCCATATTATGCTAACCGCACTCTGTATCAGGCGTTTAAGGCAAAGACGCAGAGTCGGCTCAGTCAAATGCACGAGCTGCGCGCGCAATGTGCAGCCCGGTTCCTGCATGACGGAGGCAAGGGGTCCCCCGTGCTGGCGGTCAAGGACCAAAAGCGCACGAAGGTTATCACCGAGGCTGAAGAGCCGATCGCGGTTCCCCTCGTAGCAGCATCTCCGAAGCGTGAGCCGAGGCGCACCTCGTCGCCCCAGCCCGTGCGATTTGCTACGGGATCAACCAGTGCGCCTACGTCGTCGCTGTTCTCCCCGCCGGCGTCGCAAGCCAAGGCCCCGTCGGCCACGACGAGCTTCTCCTTCGCTGGTGGCTTCCAGCGAGCCGGCCAGACCACGGAGAAACGGTTTTCAGTGGCCAACGCCGAAGCAAAAAAGAAGGAATCGGAGACGACAACGGAGCCAGAGTCCAGCAAGCCTGCTGCGTTCTCCTTCGGCCCTGCTCCCCCCGGTGGTTTCTCGTTTAGCTCGGCGACCGAAAACCTCAGGACCGAGCCCACTACAACCTTCGGATCACCGCCTACGTCGGAGGCGAGCAAACCCGCTGAACAGCCACCCTCAAGCGAGGCGAAGACAAGTAGCCCCACATCCGTGAGTGGCGGCTTCGCATTCGGCAAGAGCGGAACCGCCAGCGAAGCGACCCCTCTCGACACGAAGCCGAGCACGTCGACAGGCTTTTCGTTCGGCGAAACGCCCACCTCTGGGGGCTTCTCCTTCGGAGGTGCCACCAAGCCCGAGAGTTCGCCGGCCACGAGTGGGTGGAAGTGCGCGTGCTGCGAGGGCGACAACCCCGAATCAGCGAAGTCCTGCGGCGTGTGCATGGTCCCGAGGCCTGCCGGTGCCCCTCAGGGCAAGACAGCCGGCAGCGACAAAGCGCAGGCCGTATCGTCGCCCGTACCATTTGAAGAAGCGTCAAAGCCCGAGTCCGCCATCGCCAAACCCGCCGGGTTTGGGTTCGGCTCGGCGTCCTCGAGCGGCGGCTTTTCTTTCGGTGCTGCCCCGGCGAGTGGGGGCTTTGCGTTCGGCCAGAGCGGAACAGCAGCAAGCACATCCGCGCCGTCGAGCGGCGGCTTTGCGTTAGGCCAGAGCGACACGGTAGGAGCGACGTCAGAGCCCAGTTCATCGGCTGGGTTCTCGTTCGGCGGGGCTTCTGTCGGAGGCTTTTCGTTCGCCAGTGCACCCAAGACGACCGAGAGTTCTTCGGCCACGAGCGGGTGGAAGTGCGCATGCTGCGAGGGCGACAACCCCGAGTCGGCGACGGCCTGCGGCGTGTGCATGGTCCCACGTCCGGCTGGCGCCAAGACAACGGGCACGGAAAACACAACAGCCGCAACGTCCGACAGCGCTGAATCAGGTACGCCAGAGGCCAACAAGCCTGCTGGGTTCGCCTCCGGCTCGGCGTCGTCGAGCGGCAGCTTCTCTTTCGGTGCTGCCCCAGCAAGTGGAGAAATTGCTTTCGGTCAGAGCGGGACAGCAGCAAGCACCTCCGCGCCGTCGAGCGGCGGCTTTGTCTTCGGCCAATCGACATCGCCTGCAGCCACGCTGGGAGCAGAATCGAGTTCGTCGAGTGGGTTCTCCTTCGGCGGGGCTACCTCCACTGGGTTCTCCTTCACTGGCGCAGCCAAGAAGGCCGAGAGTTCGCCTACTACGAGCGGGTGGAAGTGCGCATGCTGCGAGGGCGACAACTCCGAGGCGGAGACGACCTGCTCCACCTGCATGGTGCCCCGTCCCGTTGCGGCGCCCAAGGCAGCGGCAGCGACCGACACGACGCGATCTGCCGTGACATCTTCCACTTCAAAGACCCTCGAGAGCGACTCGCCGGAGAAGGCAGAAGCAGCCAACAAGTCCGCAGCCTTCTCCTTCGGTCCGACCCCGCCGGGCGGCTTCTCGTTTGGTGGGCCTACAGGTGGGGCCACCAGCAGCTTCTCGCTTGAAGCGGCCACCGATGCCTCGAGCAAGGAGGCCAGCACCTCCGGATTTTCGTTCGGGCCTTCAGCAGGAGGCTTCTCCTTTGGCAGCTCACCGGCCTCCGCAAGCTCCTTAGCCACCGGACAAGCTGCTGGATGGAAGTGCGCGTGCTGCGAAGGCGACAACCCCGAATCGGCGACGACCTGCTCCACCTGCATGGTGCCGCGCCCGTCAACCACTGCTACTGCTGCGGCTCCTGAAGCAACTAAGTCGACGCCTTCGCCCGATGTCAGCGAGGAGCCTGCCAAACCTTCCAGTCCACCCACGACCACTGCCGGGGCTTTCTCCTTCGGAGGCACCCCCTCCGCCGGAGGGGGCTTCTCGTTCACGTCCGCTCCCTCGGCGACGGTGACAGCAGAAAGCGCTAAACCCGCTGAAACCAAGCCGAGCGCGTTCAGCTTCGGCCCCGCCACGACCGCTCCCACGTCAGGGTTCGCTTTCGGCGCAGCGACCGATGCTACGAGCACCGCGGATAAGCCTGGCTTCTCGCTTGGAGCAGCTGCGCCCGATGCTGGCGACAAACCAGCAGACACTGCCGTGCCAAGTCTCACCGGATTCTCCTTCGGCGGACCAGCGACAGGGGCGGGACGCTTCGATTTCGTGTCAGCTAAGAAGACCACCGGGTGGGAATGCGCCTGCTGCACAGAAATTAACGACGAGTCTGCGACGGCCTGCTCAACATGCATGGTGCCTCGACCTTCGGCTGTCACGCTGGCAACCGACGCCCAAGCGAAGAACGCCGGCGCTGCCGCCGAGCTGTCGCCCGAAGCCTCGAGCCTGGTCCAAGAG
>CACVKS010000378.1:0-18538 GCA_902749335.1 Acanthamoeba triangularis
GCACAGGGATGACCTTTGCCCCGGGCAAGTTCCAGGAGAACACCCCCACGGGCAACAACTGGCACCGCGACGTGGCCACCGACGTACGGTACGTCGGCGTGTAGATGGTGGTGGTGGTGATGGTGGTGGCGATGATGGTCGTAACTGACGATCGAGGGTTTATGTCGGGCGTGGCGCGATCGATGGCCAGGGTGCTGAGGGAAAYGCACGGGRTCGACGTGCTGGTGTCCCTCCTGGAAGACTTTGAGTACACGCAGCTGCAGATCGAGCACCTCTTTGCCACGTGCCGGGAACACGGCATCGAAGTCATCCACTTCCCCATCGTCGGTGCGCCGACCCCCATCCGCACACACGCACCACGCAATAGCACCGCACACGCACTCACAAACATATTATATATGTAGATGGCGAGACGCCGGTGTCGCTGGAAGACACCCACGCCGTGGTGAGCAAGATGCAGGTCCACCTCGAAGCCGGCCGTAACGTCGTCGTACACTGTAAGGCTGGCTTGGGCCGCACCGGTAAGATCTTGCGCCACTCACGCACCGCCCACGCCCACCGCTCGGGGTACTGATGTGTGGGTGTTTTGTTATTGATGAATCATGGCTGGGGTCAGGCCTCATAACCGGCTGTTGCCTGAAGGCCCTCGGGGTGTCGGGAGAGGAGGCCCTGGAGCGCGTGCGGAAGGCGCGAAACGGGACGTGCGACCGCGACAATCAGCAGCACTACCTGCTCAACTCCTTCCTCCCTGCCGTCGCTCCAGCCGGCCGCCAGGATGCCTGAGCTCGGGTGCGCTTGGTCCACATGCACGTGGAAATAATAAACGAATACCTTACCTTACCCCAGCAAAAGCTCTCAAAGGCTGGATTTGCGGTCATCGTGGTCGGGCTGGGCCGGGTCATCAGGGGAGGAGCCGCGTTTGGCACGGGTCCGGTCGGCGAGTATCATCTCGCTGGCCTTCTCCGCCATCATGACCACCGCCGCCCGCTTGCCGCCGCTGGGCACCTCCGGGATCACACTGCCAGAGTGCACGTGTGAGTGCCGAGCGTTGATGAAGTTACACCGAGTAGAAGATAATTAAGAAACTAAGAGTGTTCTAGCACTCACCTGGCGTCGACGATGCGGAGGCCGTCAATGCCGTGCAGCTTCAGGCGGGGGCCGACAACGCTGCCCGGGTCCGCGTGCAGCGATCGCCCCATCCGACAGGTGCCCACCGTCCACCCGGCGCTGGCCAGATACCGCCGCCCGTAGGCCCTGGGTGGGGTGGCGCGGAGTGGTTGGTTCAGGGGAGGAGAACCGGCAAGAACCCGAAGATTGGAGTACCTGAGGTAGTTGCTGCTGCTGGTCTGCGGGTACTCGTGCTCCACGTCTTTGGCCACTATCTCGCTTGGGCTGTGGTATATGGCCGGATTGCAATATTAAATAAGATCATATTACGTTAATAAGGCTCGCAGCGGATTGGACGGCAAGAAGCATGTACTGGAATTGAGCAAAGGTGGCGTGGGACACGATGGTCCGCGCCAGCGTCAGGCCTTCGACTAAGGCGTCCACATCTTCCTCCCTGTATGTTGTGTGTGTGTGTGTGGTGGTCAAAAGGTGGCATCACCAACCGGGTTGCTCGTGAGGAATAGATTAATTGTACCGCTCCAGATAATTGGGTTGCACGATGGGCGCATCAAAGGGATTCGGTGAGCGAAGAAGGACTCGGCCACGGCTCTGCGGATGAAGCAGTGCTACCGATATCGTCAGCCTGCCACCCAACACGCAGGCACGCAACTGTGTGAGCAATGCAATGGCAACTGCGCCGGCGGGTACGACTTGACTCTCGACATACCCGTAGTGTGAGGAATCCAGCGGCCCGCAAGCAATATCAGAGGGCATCAAAGAAAGAGATGTGGAGAGAATCAAGGCCACATCGCACAGCGGTCGCGGCAACCTAACGTGTCGATGTCAATGTTAAACAATATAAATATATATATATATATATATATCTGAGCCACACGGACTGAAGTCGTCACCGTACCCGCAGGATTTAGTTCGCGTGTAGATGACCGCCTCGATCCCGGGCGTAGCAAACGGCCCCGTTTTAAATAGCGTGTAAGAGAGAATAGTTTTCACAGTCTTCACATACAGTCAAGAAGAGCTCTGTGAGTCTCTGCAATAGCAAACATGTGGTGGTAGTAAAGTTGCACGTACGACGGCGATGGAGGCGTCAAAGGTGACGGGCTGGTTGATCAGCCAGCCGAGGGTGCAGACGACGGGGTCCTGCAGTGAGTGGCCCACCGCGGGAAGATCCCGCATGAGTGGGATTCTCTTTCGGCGCAGGTGCTCCCTTGGCCCTGAGTGAGACCGGGATAAAAACACCAGTCAACCAAAATGGCAAGCGCTATTGAGGGCAGCGATGATCAAGCTCACCTAGGCCAGAGAGCATGAGCAGCTTGGGCGTTTCGAGAGCGCCAGCGGCGATGATGACCTCGGCCCGACTCATCACGCGATGGAGGAACTGGTGATTGTCGCACCGCGTCCGGAACTCGACGCCTGCACACGTATATGAGAGGTGTCTATATATCAATGTACAATAGAAACACATCTATGTTTGCAGGGGTGAGCAAATAAGGTGTGCGTACCGATGGCTCGCTTTTTATCATCGAATATAATATTGGTCACGTGCGCGTATGTACATATCATGAGGTTTGGTCGCTTTTGGACCTCCGGAGGTAGAAAGGCTGAGTACGTGGTCACCCTGCATCGGCGATGGACACACACAGCACCGCATGAGATCCAGACCATGAGATGACCCGAGATCGCGACACGAGCCTTGGGATCGACTTACCGTTTGCCGTTGGCGATGGTGAATTGAGGATAGGCAACGCCCTCTTGCGTGGCCCCGTTGTAGTCGTCGTTGAAGGGGATCCCCAGACCCTCGGCCGACTCCACAAACGCTCTGCAACGATGATGATGAACAATGAACGAAGCGCACACACACAGAATCAGAGCAAAGCACCACGCGCTTTGCGATAATGATCACTTAAACAAAGCGAAAGGGCGGAAACCTCGCCACGGGGCTGCAGTAGTCCACGCTAGACACTGGCAAGTCACCTTCGGTGGAGTGGTACGCGCTGCCCGGCGATTCGATGGCGAGCGACCGGGCGGCCACAATCCTGGATTGACCCACGATAACATAACAGAACAGAGAGAAACGGTTTGTGTTCCCTACCTGCGTGGTGTGTGCGTGTGCGTGTGCGTGTCGTACCTCTTTTCTGACTTGAGAAAGAATGGAAGGACGTCGGCGTACGACCAACCCGCGCAGCCAAAGGAACGCACCCACGCATTGTAGTCTGTCGGGCTGCCTCGCACGTACAGCATCAAATCGATCGCGCTCGATCCGCCAAGCCTGCACGACACACGCCACGCACACACACGACGACACATCAGTGAGTGGACACACTTTGAAACGCAAGAGAGCCGGCGCTATAGATGGAGCAGCGTACGTCCGGGCTCGCTTGAGCTCGAGTCGTCGGTAGTGGGCATTGCGCTGAGGTTCGGTCGGGTAGCGCCAGCATCGCGAGCAGCCGGCGGCGAGACCCACGCTGGCACCCTCGCGTTCCTCCTCCAGCACCTCGCCCTCCTCGCGGCTACGCTGGAGGACGGGGGCGAAGTAGGGCACCTCGCCGAGGCCCTCGGCCCTCTCGCGACAGCAGGACGACGAGTCGGCGGCGTAGCAGGGATAGACTTTGCTCAGGTGGCGGTCGTCATCGTCCCGCAGCAATTCGCTGCCATCTCGGTCGGATGAGCCGCTCTCGCCGCTGCTGGTGGTCCACCATTTGCGCCCTCGGCCCTTCATTGATGCGAATCGCTTGTAGAGGCCGAAATGCGAAAGTGGTGGCATCTCGCCGCCCGATTCGAGTAGGAGGATCGAGAGGTGGGGATCGGCAGAGAGGCGGTTAGCCAAGACGCAGCCTGCGGTGCCCCCACCCACGATGATGTAGTCGAAGTGCAGAGCCTGACCATCCTCCAGCGGCGGAAGCCATCGGCCATGTGCAAGCCGATTTGCCGCGATTGCCAATCTTCGTCGAATGCCGAGTAAGGCAGCCCCAAGTGCCGAGAAGAGAAAAGCGAGAGCGATGAGCTGGCGACGTCGTGGATCGCCCGCCGTGATCCATCGCACCAGCATCTCGGCCAGCCCCTCCATCTTCCCAATACCTTTTCTCAATCTTTTTGTATTTTTATTTTATTTCATTTCATTAAATTCTCAACAAGACAGCGAGTTGTGGGTTCGAGGACTAGGCCTTTTGGTACTTGTCGAGGAGGTAGGCGTAGTAGTTCTTCCGGAAGGGGTCGTGGGCGGTCAGCTTGGCGATGAGGTCGCGCGTCTTCTCCCTTTGCTCCTCATCCTTGCCCTTGAGCTCGGCCAGCTCCTGCAGCAGATACACCTTGGAGAGCATCGCCCCTGCGCAGTTGAACTCAATCAGCCAAGCAACAGCAACAACAGCACCAACAAACAGACAGACAGACAGCAGACAACGTACATTTGGGGGGCTTGTTGGGCGAGAGTTCCTCGTCTGTGCTGATGATCTCGTCGATAAGTTCGAGCTCGCGCTGGATCATCTCCTCCTTGCGCTCGCTGGGCACTGTTAGGAGAATTGGGGAGAGGGAACGTGAGCGCTCATGTGTTTGGACATTTGACACTGCGAGCCCTCCCAAACTCACCCTTGGTCATCAGCCAACGGTGGTACTGCCACGGGCTCTCGCCATCATGCATGACCAGCGACTGCTCAAGCAATCGGAACTCTAACAGCGTAGAATACACATACACTTGAGTATCATGATCGCTTCGATGTCGGATAGAGGGAGGCGCGCCACGTACCTTCATCGACCGACTGCCAGTACTCCTCGTCTTTGTGGTTGGCGAGCATATCGTCCCACAGCTGGCCCAGCACCTTGCTGCGCAAATGCCAGGCGCTGTAGTTCGAGAAACTGTTCTTGCCTCCTGCAGGCCATGAACGGAACCACAGGGCAACGGTGAGGACGGGACCACGTTGCGCTAGTGCTGCGCGTTGTGTACCGGCGCTAGCGAAGAAGAATTGGCCGCCTTCGCCAATCTTTTGCTCGGTGAACGCAAGTTCCTGCTGCAGCGTGACGCCAGCCTTTTCTGTGATGAAGCTGCGGTAGTTCCAGCAATGGACTGCCGTGTTCACAGTCGCAACGAAAAGCAGAGTGTAAGCGTAAACCCCCTCTCGAACACACACACACACACACACACACACACACACACACACACACACACACACACACACAAGGAAACGCACAATTTCGGCCATCAAGCCTGAGGAAGAGCTCGCACAGACCCAGCTCCTTCTTCCAGAAGTATTGCATGTCCTATATTGAATAAGGCTTAGCCACCGGGAGCAAGCGAGGCGTGTGGCCCTGAATGCGTACGCACCTTGGTGGACTGGGTGGCGGGTTTGTCGCCCTCAGCGGCGGGCGGCGTGGACGCGGGCACGAACGACTGGAGCTGCAGAATGCACCACACCCGATGGTTCCACGGCCAATAGGACCTGCGCGTTTCGTGTGCGTCGTGTGCCAGCAGCTAGCGTTAGTGATCGTCACCAGTGCACCAGCACAAGACGAACGGGCGTGCAGGCAAAGACGTGCTTGGGGTTTCTCTTGATGGCCGGGCTGGTGATGGCGTCGAGCTCGCGCTCGAATAGTGTGCACAGGCGCTTGACCTTGGCCTCTTCGATTTGCCTCAGCTGTTCGTCCAGAAGCGCCTTTTTCTCCTCCTCAGTCAACTCCTTCTTTTCTTCTTCTCCCTCGACCTTTGAAGTTTGCTCCTCCGACGTTTCTGGCTGCTGTCCCCCTTCGCTTTGGTCTTCGTTCTTCGCTTCGTTTTCGTTCTTTGCCTCCTCCGTGGTGGTGGTGGCTTGCTCCTCCTTCGCCTCTTCGTCCTTCTTCTTTTCGTCTTGCTCGCCGGCAGACTCGTCTTCATGCGGCGGCTGCTGCTCGTGCTGCTCGTGCTGCTGCTGCTGATTGTGGTGTTGCTCGGTGGCCTCGATGGCCAGGCGGGCCTGCTCCTCGTTGGCCTCCCTGATCTTGCTGAGGAGGATGAGCCTGCGGAAGTTCCAGATGGTGTAGCAGTCCGAGTTGAAGTCCAGCAGCCGCTCCGTCAACCGCAGCCCCTCGTCCGTGAACTCGCTATCCTTTTTCTATATGTTGTGAGCGCCGTGTTGGGTGAGAAGCGGGGTGAGTGCGTGTGCGTCCCAGCTTGACGCAGGAAGGGCACATACCATCTGGGCGAGACGAGCAAACTTCTCCTTCCACTCAAGACCGAGAGCCTTGCGCTTGGCCAAGTTTTCCTCGGTGCGCGAAGCCAAGTACTCCTCCTTCGTCATGCCGTGCTGCAACAACAAGATGACACGTTCAATTCGATTGTTCGTAGAATTAACCGTACGTGGAGAGTGCAGAAGCTCATATGAGGTACGTCGTAGAGGTGTGTACCATCGACATGGTGAGCAGAACAAATGATGGACCGATTCAGCGGATTTGTAATGCTTCTCGTTCCTGTAGGATATAGAAATGATTGAGGAGGCCATCTATGCAGGCAAAGGCTCACAGCCAGGGAATCGTATTCAAGGAATCAAGCACAAGACGAAGTACCTTCTGCTGCTATTTTGCAGGATTTAAATATGTAATTCTGAATATGTCCGATTTTCTTTGGGGCATTTCTTCAGTTGTTTTTTGTCCAACCTCTTGGCGCCTAGGACACACAAGTAACCTCATCACTTGTACAAACGTCGCATCGTCGCTTCTCTCGTACGCTCACTTTTACATCCTGTTGTGGTATGATCATCTCTGTCCATCCTCAAATCTTGAACTTGAAACTCTCCAGCTGCCTCGAGATTTTCCCCCCCCCCAATAATCATTAGGCTCTTGTATTTACTCCTTGACACGACAACAGAGCATACCATGTACGGCGAGCCACCAAGCGAGGAACGCATCACAGAGCTTCAAGAGAATTGGCTGATTCCCGCCGGCAAGCTGACCGTACAGAGCGAGCTCGGTCGGGGCGCCTTTGGTGTCGTACGTCATCACCTTGCCTCCTTTCTCCACAATCCTTCATCTTTTTTTCCTCTTTCATCTTTGGAGTAGCGACTTTCGTAATACGAACCTGGGAGGCTCTACGCGTTGCGCCTGACTGCGGTCTTCCCTGCGTGTTGGTGGCTGTGAGCGCCCCTAGGTGTACAAGGGCAAATACCTGACGACCACCGTGGCCATCAAGAAGCTGCACCAACACAATGACGACATCGCCAAGGACTTCCTGCACGAGGTACCACCAGCCGCTTGGCTGTTCTTTGACTCTGTTGACAGTGCGGTGAAGGCAATGACACTGATCGCACATCACCCTTTGCCTCTCGCGCTGTGCAGGTGCAAATCATGAAGAACTTGAGGCACCCCAACATCGTGCTGTGGATGGGCGTGCAGCACGACACCGAGAAAAGCGAACTCTCCATCGTCACCGAATTCGTTCCGAATGGTACCCGAAACCGTCTCGCGTGTGTCTCTTATGTTGTGTGCGTGTGCGGTGGTGCGGTTTCAAGCTTGGTACCATCTGACATCGCGCCCACCGTTCAACCTTGCCCTGAGACCAGGTACCCTGTCGACGTTCCTGAAGAACAAGAAGAGCTCGTGGTCCACGCGCGTGAACATGGCGCTTGAGATCGCCAACGCCCTGGGCTATCTCCACGACCGACGCATTCTGCATCGCGACCTCAAGAGTGAGAACGTCCTCGTACCTGCCCTAACGTCATCAGCGTCGTTTCCTTCGCTGAATTCCTATTGAGCTCACACGCACCCGCTGCCACAGCTGGGCGCGAGTTTGGAATGTAAGGTGGCAGATTTTGGTCTGGCCGTTCTGCACAAGGGAGGCGCCAAGCTCTCGGCCGTCGGCGACCCGTGGTGGCGGTACTTACTTCGCACAGTCGACTGATTCCGCCTTTCCTTCACCCACTCACCCCTGGCCTCCCCCCCTCTTTCTAGTGCGCCCGAGGTGGATAACTACGAGTACGACGAGCGGGCTGATATTTTCAGGTGCGGAACCAACAATTTCCACTTTTATATTGTTATATCTATCTTATTATTATTTATTATTAATGCGCGTTTGATCGTCCAAACAGCTACGGCATCGTGCTGGGAGAGATCATCACCCGATTCGACGGAGAGCACATTCGATTGGGCATGGTCTACCAAAAGTCCAAGAAGCTCGAATTCGGGGTCGACTCGTCCAAGCTCGCCGAGATGGTCACGGAAACAGGTACGCACTCAACTCGTGGGGCCGCACGATACGCACTCGCATCGCTCGTGTAATCAACGTGGTTTGATGTGCTACAACAGCTCCCGATTGTCCGCCGGCGTTGATGGAGCTCGCCATCGCCTGCTGTCGAGAGGACCCGGCTGCTCGCCCGTCGCTCGCCCAGGTTGTAGAGCGCCTGGACAAGCTCAACAAGGAGCTGAAGCGATTAACCAAGGAGCTCGACAGCCAGACCATCAGCAAGGAGGGCCGGGACCTCTTCCTCTCGCTGTGCACAGGCGTACGTGCACACTTCCCACTTCTCCTGTTCGCGCCAGCACTGGCGGCGGCAGCGGCAGGTTAAAAGGTGGCTGACTACGGTGGTGTTGGCTATTGGTTCCTGGTGCCGCAGTCCTTCACGGAAGTGGAGAAGTGTACGGTGAAGACGCAAGACATTCTGGGCGCGGTGGCGAAGCAGATCAAGGACGAAACGGAGCGAGTGCTCAACGACGACGAGCTCGCCAACATCGTCAGCATGATTCGTACGCAATCTCCGCCCACACGTGTAGAGACCTTGACCGTGTAGTCTATCTAAACTCTGAATGTGCAGCCAATGGCGGTGGAGAATGTGTAACACTATCGCAGTTTACCAGCTTCTGGGCGTGGTACTCGGCCATCTACAAGCTCATCGCAGACCCTCGGGTGCGTTTTCCTGCGTGCGCTAGCTATTCTTGTGAGTCCTTGGTGATAAATGGGAGGGAGCTGTTGGCTGATTGCTCTGCCCTTGTTGTATGTGTGCAGTTGCACGGCCTGTGGCGGGTGGGCTTCATTCACGGCTTCGCGTCGCGACAGCAGGTGGAGGAGCTGCTGGAGACCCTGAACGAGCCGCATACGGTCATCTTCCGTTTCAGCTCCACTCAGGTCGACTCGCTCGTCATCTCCTACCTCGCGCGCAAGGACGAAAAGACCAGGCACGACCTCATCAAAGTGTCCGAGGGTACCGTTCTCCACCCACCTACTCGCCTTTCCTATTCGTCACGTGCTGCACTTCATCGGCTCACGCTATAGTCATGTTTTGCCTTAATAGGAGGATTCTCGACCAAGAACGAACATATAAGGTCGAGCCTTAAGAAGGTCCTCCGAGACACGGAGGAAGAGTACAAGGTACGCCAAAAGAGAAAAAAAGAGCTTTTAAAGGATGACGTGGCTAATGCTGCTGGTGCTGTTGATGGCTACGGCAGGACTTGGAGTTCATCTATCCGCACATTCCCTTCGCCAAGGCGGTGTTCTACACTCAGCTCAACGCCGAACCGACCGACGATATGAGCGAGATCGGCTACAACGTACGAACGTGAGTCGCGACCGAGGCGTCGCGTGCCGCCACACCGTAACAGTTGGGCTGTCCCCGCTCCTGTTCTGTTTTCTTACCTCTAATATTGCCATTTGTTTTCCGGCCATTGTTGCGCAGCTTCATCAGCCTGGCCAACGGGGATTGCTCGTTTGGGGGGGGGGGTTAACACCCGCAAGAAAGGGAGGAGAAGTCTCCAGCTCGTGCCCGCTTGCGCGGTCCAGCACCTTAGTGATTGGTTGGTTTTGTGGGTTGGTGGCTTTATCTGGGTTTGTGCAACCTTGCTGGCCAATCAGCGTTTTCAGGAACGTTCTGTTTCGCTTCTCCTCCGGGCCTTCGTCACCCCCGCAAGCTTTGGGAGGCTTGGGACATACTCCTACCGACCTCCTTCACACTACACACACGGCGCGTGCCCTCAGTCGCCACTCCTCTTCGTGTACCGCACACCACCCACTTTTTTTTCCGTACACCAATTTCTGGCCGGTGTGGCCGTAGAAGTCGCTGCAAGGCGAGGACTTCTCTTCGGGGAAGAAGCTATTGCGCTGGAAGAGCTTCTGGGCAAGACAGAAGAAGAGAAATCTCATACAACGCACGAGGAGGCTAGGGCCCTCCCTCCCCTACCCCGTTACAAGCGGTTGAGCCACCAACAAGATGGGCAACCCAACAAGTATTTACGAGGGGCTCAACCCGCTGTTGTCTTCGCCTCTGGACCTGTTCATCATCCAGCTCATTATCGAACTCATCTTGTCCAAGGTGCTCAGCTACCTCTTCAAGTTCATCAAACGTACGGCAGGCCATAAAACCAATATTAGGATTATATCATTTTACGAGACTCAAGTATGCTCGTACCTGTCTTACAGAACCGAGCGTGATTGCCGAGGTCATCACGGGCATCATCCTCGGTCCCTCCGTGATGGGCTTCGTGCCCGGCTTCTCCGAAAACATCTTCCCGCCCTCCTCCACCACCGTCTTCAATGGTATATGCCCCGAAAATACACCTTTTTCCTTTTCTATCGCTGCACACAAACATGAACGTATGCCACTACTCGGCAATGTCAACTGACCAATGGCTTCGTTCTATCGCTCTATCACAGTGATCGCCAACGTGGGCCTCATCTTGTTCATGTTCCTGGTTGGGCTCGAGGTCGACCTCGGCCTCATGCGCCGGAACCTCAAGGGCTCAATTGTCATCAGTATCACCGCCATGGTTGTGCCCTTCGTCCTGGGCATCGGCGCTTCGGCCTACATCTGGAACGAGATGCCTATGGTCTATACACCCTCTTCCCCAACCCATTCCCTTGAAGCTTCATTGCTATCGAAAGCTCATCATCCTCCCTCTTCTACAGACCAAGACGGCCACGTTCGCGTCGTTCCTGCTGTTCGTGGGCGTGGCGGTGTCAATCACGGCCTTCCCGGTGCTGGCCCGGATTCTCACCGATCAGAACCTCACCCAGTCCAAGGTGGGCATCATCGCCCTCTCGTCGGCCGCCGTTGATGATGTCACGTACTTTATCCCTCCCCCTCACTATCGTGTCACTCCCTGTGCGTTGTAGACTCACTCATCATAGGGCGTGGATCATGTTGGCCGTGGTGGTATCGATCGCTCGGTCATCCGGCGCGCTCAACGCAGTCTACACGCTGCTGGTCTTCGCCGGCTACGTGCTCCTCATGGTGGTGGTCCTGCGGCCCATCCTTGACTGGCTCTCCAAGTACGCCGTCCGTGCTCACCACCTCCAACGCACCCACTCTCGTTCTATCCTGTTTTTATCGCACACACTCACGCACATCACACAGGAGAGCGCATTCGCGCAAGATAATGAAGCACGAGTTCGTGATTGTGATTCTGATCCTCCTCTTCATCTCCGCCTGGACTACTGACGTACGAGTTATCTGTTGAAGCGAAATCCAGTACTGAGGCCCAGTATGAAGTCATCTCATTCGCCCCTACGAATAGGTGATCGGCGTGCACTCCATGTTCGGGGGCTTCTTCCTGGGCGTCATCACCCCGCGCGGCAACGGCTTCGCCATGCGCATGACAGAACGAATTGAGGTACGCCCTCACACCCAAAACGAGCCGCCTCACCTGACTAATCTAAATTTCTGCGATCACTAGGACTTGATCATGATCATCCTGGTGCCACTCTACTTCACCTACTCGGGCCTCAGAACCGACCTGTCGACCCTCAATACCTGGCAGGCCGGCGTGACGGTGTTGCTGATCATTGCCGTCTCCATGCTGGGAAAGATTGGCGGTGCCACTATTGCCTCCCGTCTCCTTGGCAACAGCTGGAGGTCCGTACTTCGCCTCCTCGATACATATCGGTTGACTGTTCTGTATGTTCGATGTTTATGGATGTTTAATACTTCCAAACGTCCAATAGGGAATCGTTCACGATCGGTTTCTTGCTCAACACCAAGGGTCTCGTGGAGCTGGTTGTGCTCAACGTGGGCCTCGACATCGGCGTCCTCACCAAGGAGATCTTCGCCGCCTTCGTCGTCATGGCCATCTGGTACCTTGCCCTCTTCTGCCTCCGTCGCTCCCGCGAGTGCCGTGTAGCGCTATTGCTGACTCCTTACGTCGTGTTCCTAGGAACACGATCCTCACCACGCCCGTCGTGTGGCTGTTGTGGACCCGAACGGAGAAGAAACGCAATCCCACGATGCGCAAAAGGTTCGTTATTGCTCAAAGCTGGAATCGACAGCAACAAGCTCACGCGCTGATGTTGCTGCTGCTGCTTTTTGTTCTCTCGCGCCTCAGTTCGGACTATTCGGTGCTGGTGTGCATCCCGGAGGCGAGGATCGGTGTGTCGATGGTTACCATCGCCGGCGCTCTGTCCAAGGCCCACGCCAAGGGCATCGACTCCAAACGCAAGCCCCGCGTCAACGCCGTCTACCTGACCGAGATCTCCGAGCGGCCCTCCACCTATTTCTTCGCTGTACGCCACAAGCCCATGTGTGTCGTTTCGTGTGCCGCGTATTGAAGATTGGTGCGTCGGTCGCAGTTGCGGTTGGACAAGTCCGATGCGGTGGAGTTCGCCCGACAGAGAGCCGCGGTGCTGGGCGTGTCCTTCAAGGTCACCGCTCGTGCCTCGACCGATATAGCTGACGACCTCACCAAGATCGCCAACTCCCGTGTGCAAGACCTGGTCATCCTCGGCTGGAACCGACAGACATCGGATCGTATCAACGAGGGCGGCCGCCGAGTCCACCACCTCATGCAACACATCCGCGCCCCCATTGGTTTGCGCCTTCCTTCGTGCTTGTTGTGCTTCTTTAGAATGCTAACAATGCAGACACTGGCAGGCATTTTTGTCGACAAGGGCAGGTTGCGGGACCGCACGAACGTGGAGCGGGTCCTGTTCGTTTATTCGTTCCACCGTTTCGAGCGGGAGGCGGTCAAGGTGGCGCTCGAGATGGCCCGCGATCCCGACGTGCACCTCACCATCCTCGTGCCCCGCAAAGAGTGGCTCATGCGTGATCGCCACAATCAGTCTGCCGAGTCTGGCACGAGCTCATCGACCGACGTCTACACCCCGCGCGACACAACTCACGCCTCGTCGTCAACCTCCGCCGCCCCACCGGCCCCCGCGGCCAAGAAGGGCACGGCCTGGTATCAGTACTTCGACATCCTGTTCCTGCTCGGGCTGCTGGTGCGACTCGTGCGCCGCTGCATCTACGGTCCGCCCAAGCCGACGAGCCAGCGCAGGCGCGCACCGCCCACATCTTCTGTGAGGAAGGAGACCGAGACCGAGATTGAGATGGAGGAGAAGGCGACGCCCGCCGCCGCCAGGGAGCGCAGGACCACAGGCGAGCGCCGCAACAGCGAAGATAGTAGTAGCAGCGAAGGAGAAGACCTTGCCGGCTCGGTAAGATACCAGAGCATACGCTCAAAGAACGCAGCATACAGCATGACACACACAGCACGCACGCTAACCTGAGACCCGCACGTTTGGTAGGATCGCCCGGATTCGATCGCACTTGAAACTGCGGTAGCGGCGTCGAGCAAGTACAGCCCGGGCTCGCTACTGCCGTCAGCCTTGACAGCGGAGCGGAAGCGGGCGGAGGAGCAGCTCATGGAGAGCTTCGACGGCGTGCAGACCCTCGTAAGCGCCCGGGCCAACATGTCGCTCATCGTGAGCCAGAGCGACGATGTGCTCGAGGAGGCGCTAGAACAGGAGGCCAAGCACGTGTACCAGATGATCGTGATCGGCAACGAGCGCAAGTGGTCGCGCACGCACCAGCACGAGCACCACCTCAATCTCCACCGCCACCACCTTCCGCACATCCGCTTCGGCCGCCACTTCGACGACGAAGCTGAGAACAACGACGCGGCCGATGGCGACGACGGCTCGGTCCAGTTCAGCGACCTCGTGGGCTCATCGACCACATCACTGCTGGTGGTCCATCCGCCGCTCGTGTCGCCGACCTACATCGATACACGCCGCTCGGTGGGCGGATGCTTTAAGTGCCTGACCAGCCGCCAGCACCACTCCAACAACGAAGATGAAGGAGACGAAGACGTCGAAGCCAAGCACGAGGAGGTCTGAAGCGCTTACGGCAAGAGAGGTGGTGAGATGGCGCAGAGAGGGACCGAGGGGTGAAGAGCCCCAAAATTTTTGTAGCTCAAGGGCTTGCGATACTGTACCTTAGAACATTTAGAAGAGTATATTAATCCCATTGGGATGAAGCTTCCTAGGTGGGAGGTAGCCACCTCCAGGCAAGGAAAAAAGGACAGTGAAACACGCTTAGAAGGTCTCTTCCATGCATGCACGGTATCTCGGAGCTCATTCCAGTGATTGCGCCAGAAGGGAAGTTGCCCAAACAGTCTTTCCTTTCCGCGGTGAAACGATCTATCTCCAGATTGCAGTTTCCGCGACATGTCTGCAACTCAAAACACAAAGTGACCAGACCGCCAGCGACCACAAACAGTCTCTTAAAACCTGGAAGGATGACAGTGAGGAGGTTTCTAATCTCCTCCGTCTTCTCGATGGTGGCGGTCTTGGCATTGGTGGTGTTCATCGCCACATTTCCTGCGGTCAAGTCGGCCTTGATAGCTGAGTGGACCTTCTCGCTGGGTCCCAACAACGGCCAAGTGTCCTTTCCCCTCCCCGCCACCACGGGCTTCGGTAACATCACCACCAACTGGGCCAACTCTGCCGATCTCAACTACGTCACCAACCCCCCCAACTTCGCTCTTGAACTTCGCGGCAGTGAAAGCAACGGTCGCTACCTGGCGTTCACCGTCGACACCACGGGCTACGTGAACGTCACCCTCAGCTTCTTCTTCGCCTACAACAGCAACGGCTTCGATTCGATCGCCGCACAGACGTCGGCCGATGGTGGGACCAACTGGGTCACACGCCAGACCATCACCTCCACCACCACCGCCTACACGTCCTTCACTGTCGATATGACCGGGCGTGCTGAGGTGGAGAACACCGATGCGGCCGTGGTGCGCCTTGTCTTCTCCAATGCTGCCACTACGAGCGGTACTTCAGACCTCGACGACGTCCAGTTCAACGGCACCATGGCCTCACCGTCGCCATCCTACACTGCGTCGCCGTCTAACACGCCCTCGCCGTCGTCGACAAATTCACCCACTCCATCACCGTCCCAGTCGTCCACCCAGTCGCCCACGCCTTCGCCCACGCCATCGCTCACGCTGTCGCCCTCTCAGTCGCCCACCCGGTCTCCCACTCCTTCTTCCACGCCGTCGCCGTCGCCGGTGGTCAGCATTGCCCGATGGACCTACTCAGAGGCCACGGCAATCAATTCCTCTCCCATACCGCTGCCCCTGGCCGCCTCGGTCGGCTCAGGCAACATGACCTCCAACTGGGCCGACCTGACTCTGATCACTTACAACACGCGCGGCACTGGCTTCGCGTGCGAGGTCAAGGGCCAGGCCAGCAACGGACGCTACCTGGCCTTCACCTTCGACACCAGGGGCTACCAGCGCATCATGCTCAGTCTCGACTACCGAGCCGTGGCCAGCGGCTTCAGCAACCTCGACGTGCAGACCTCGACTGATGGGACCAACTTCGCCACACGCTTCAGCTACGTCGCGCCCGACACCAACTTCAATGGAGTCACCGTCGATCTCAGGACCCGCAGCGAGCTCAACAACGTAGCCTCGGCTCAGGTGCTGCTGGTGTTCAGCGGGGCCACTATCACCACCGGCCAGACTCGAATCGACAATGTGTTCTTTGGTGGCGAGGTGCTCCCGTCGCCGTCGCCGACACCTTCGCCAACCAACACGCCATCTCCTTCGAGTACGCGGTCGCCATCCAACACACCCTCTAACTCACCCTCGCCGTCTCCGTCCAGCTCGCAGTCGCCGTCCATCACTCCTTCGCCATCCAGCACTCCCTCGCTCTCGCCCTCGCCCACCCAGTCGCCTTCCCAGTCGCCCACTCAGTCGCCTTCGCCTTCGCCAAGCACGTCGCCAAGCACATCGCCGTCGCCTGTGGTCACCATCGCCCGATGGACCTATTCAGAGGCCACGGGAGTCGATTCCTCCCCCATACCGCTGCCCCTGGCCGCCTCGGTTGGCTCAGGCAACATGACCTCCAACTGGGCCGACCTGACTCTGATCACCTACAACACGCGCGGCACTGGCTTCGCCTGCCAGGTCAGGGGCCAGGCCAGCAACGGGCGCTACCTGGCCTTCACCTTCGACACCAGGGGCTACCAGCGCATCATGCTCAGTCTCGACTACCGAGCTTTGGCCAGCGGCTTCAGCAACCTCGATGTGCAGACCTCGACTGATGGGACCAACTTCGCCACACGCTTCAGCTACGTCGCGCCCGACACCAGCTACAATGGAGTCACCGTCGATCTCAGGACCCGCAGCGAGCTCAACAACGTGGCTTCGGCCCAGGTACTGCTGGTATTCAGCGGGGCTACCACCACCACCGGTCTGACTCGAATCGACAACGTGTTCTTTGGCGGAGAGGTGCTCCCGTCGCCGTCTCCGACACCATCGCCATCCAACACGCCGTCGCCGTCCAACACACCCTCTATCTCACCGACGCCTTCCATCACGCAGTCGCCGTCCACCACGCCATCGCCCTCGTCGACGAATACCCCGTCGCCATCCAGCACTCCCTCGCTCTCGCCCACGCCGACGCAGTCGCCCTCCCAGTCGCCCACCCAGTCGCCAAGCACGTCGCCGTCGCCTGTGGTCACCGTTGCCAGGTGGACCTACTCAGAGGCCACGGCAATCAATTCCTCCCCCATACCGCTGCCCCTGGCCGCCTCGGTCGGCTCAGGCAACATGACCTCCAACTGGGCCGACCTGACTCTGATCACTTACAACACGCGCGGCACTGGCTTCGCGTGCGAGGTCAAGGGCCAGGCCAGCAACGGACGCTACCTGGCCTTCACCTTTGACACCAGGGGCTACCAGCGCATCATGCTCAGTCTCGACTACCGAGCTTTGGCCAGCGGCTTCAGCAACCTCGACGTGCAGACCTCGACTGATGGGACCAACTTCGCCACACGCTTCAGCTACGTCGCGCCCGACACCAACTTCAATGGAGTCACCGTTGATCTCAGGACCCGCAGTGAGCTCAACAACGTGGCCTCGGCTCAGGTGCTGCTGGTGTTCAGCGGGGCCACTATCACCACCGGCCAGACTCGAATCGACAATGTGTTCTTTGGCGGAGAGGTGCTCCCGTCGCCGTCGCCGACACCTTCGCCAACCAACACCCCAACCCCTTCGAGTACGCCATCTCCATCCAGTACGCCATCGCCCTCGCCGACAAGTTCGCCCTCGCCATCGCCCTCCAGCTCCCCGTCATCGTCGTCGACGAATTCGCCCACTTTATCTCCGACCAGCACACCTTCGTCGTCTACCACGCCGTCTCCGTCCAACTCACCCACACCATCGGCGTCCAACACTCCCTCGCCATCGAATACGCCGTCGCCATCGAACACGCCATCGCCGTCCAGCACGCCGTCGCCGTCAAACACACCATCGCCGTCCAACACTCCGTCGCCTTCGTCTACAACCTCAACCACGCCCTCGCCCTCCAACACGCCGTCGCCCTCCAACACAGCGTCGCCTTCGGCCACCAACTCACCCACGCAGTCGCCGTCGAACTCACCGTCGCCGTCCAACAGTGCTTCTCCTTCGAACACACCCTCGCCATCGAGCACGCCATCGCCGTCGATCACGCCCTCGCCGTCCAACTCGCCCTCGCCGTCCAACACCCCGTCGCCTTCGGCCACTAACTCGCCCACGCAGTCGCCGTCGAATTCGCCGTCACCGTCCAACAGTGCTTCGCCGTCTAACACTCCGTCGCCTTCCAACACTCCGTCGCCTTCSAACACGCCCTCGCCGTCGATCACGCCGTCGCCGTCCAACTCAGCCACTCCGTCGCCGTCCAGCACGCAATCGCCCTCCAGCTCTCCGTCGCCGTCCAACTCACCCACGCCGTCCACCACGTCCACGCCGTCCAATTCACCCACACCGTCGCTGTCCAGCACGCCATCGCCGTCCASCWCGCCGTCGCCCTCTAACTCACCCACGCCGTCGCCGTCCAGCACGCAATCGCCCTCCAGCTCKCCGTCGCCCTCCAACTCACCCACGCCCTCCACCACGCCCTCGCCCTCGAACACGGCGTCGCCTTCGGCCACCAACTCGCCCACGCAGTCGCCGTCCACCACGCCGTCGCCGTCCAACACTGCTTCGCCCACCAACACGCCCTCGCCTTCGAACACTCCCTCACCGTCGGTCACGGGCTCGCCGTCAAACTCGCCGTCGCCGTCCAACACTCCCTCGCCGTCCAACACTCCCTCGCCGTCGGCCAGCAACTCGCCCACGCAGTCACCGTCAAGCACGCCCTCGCCGTCCAACACTGCCTCCCCATCCAACACCCCTTCCCCGTCAAACACGCCATCGC
>CACVKS010000379.1:0-18537 GCA_902749335.1 Acanthamoeba triangularis
TGTGTCTGGTGTCGGGCTCGTCGGCGGCGAAGCGYACGGCGATGGTCAGCGCGACCGACAGCGCCGCCGACGAGCCCGACACCAGACACACGCGGCCGCACGTGAGCGCAGCCAGCTGACGCCCGAAGCGCTTCACTGCAGCCACAGCGATGACGATGGCGATGAGCCAACACCGGAGTGGCTTCGGGGAGGGGGTAGGTGGCMTWGCGTACGCGGGTTCTTGACCGAGCTGACGTACTGGCCGTCG
Organism: Acanthamoeba triangularis; assembly: GCA_902749335.1. Lineage (NCBI taxonomy): Eukaryota > Discosea > Longamoebia > Acanthamoebidae > Acanthamoeba > Acanthamoeba triangularis. Next base: position 248 of record CACVKS010000379.1, read on the forward strand.
GGCTGCACGTCGGCGAAGCGGTTGAGCAGGTTCTCGCGCGGGACGCGCACGTTGGTGAACTTCATCCACCCGTTGTCCACTCCGTTGAGTCCCTGTCGCGTGCGTGAAAGAGAAGGAAAGAAAAAGAGAGAAAAAGAACGAGAGAGAAAAGGTGAGCTCGGGGGAGTTGAAGCTGATCGACGAAGACGACGACGACGAMGAYGACGCGAACCATTTTGTGTCCGCAGTCGCCGATGAGRATGCCGGGATAGGTCGCGTTGCTGTCGCGCGGGCGCAGAGGCACGACGAAGGCGTGCACGCCGTGCTCCTGGCCGTCCACGTTCAACTGGGCRAACACCACCGCGTTCTTGGCGTGCGCTGTGACACGGAAGCGGTGCGAGAGATCAGGCCGTGTGTCGTGTGTGTCGTGTGTGTCGTGTGTGTCGTGTGTGTCGTGTGTGTCGTGTGTGTCGTGTGTGTCGTGTGTAACGAGAACGAGGTCCTACCGGCATGTCCGATCCACCATTTGCGGTCGACGTCGGTGGGCGTGTTGATGACGAACTCGCCGGTGGCCTTGTCGTAGACGGCCGTGGTGCCGATGCCCTGCACGTTGGAGCCGTGGCCCAGCTCGGTCATGGCAAAGCAACCGCCCTGTGTCGACACACACACCACACACACACACACACACACACACGGCAAAGAGAGAGCGAGAGAAGGGGAAAGAGATTGGTTGAGGATCCAGGGCCGAGCGTCGCATGATGGGTGCGCGACGTGACTTACCTCGGTCAGGTTGTTGGTGGCGTCATACCACTTCTGGTGCCTCTCCGTGCCCAGATTGACCACCGACCCACCAAACAACTGGAACCCAGCAGCCAACGGTGAGTGACGCTCCCATGCGTGTGTGCGGTGGTGTGTGTCACGGCCCATACCAGGAAATGCACGCCCGCCTTGATGGCGATGGAGCCGTCGTAGCCGATAAACGGCTCCAGCGAGTTGCAATACATGGTGGGGTCCTCCTTGAGCATATCCAACGACGCCCAGCCCTTGGCGGCGATCCACCTCACCTGCGCGGCCACACGTATGAGCGAACGCGCGCGTGCGGCGCCGTGTGCGGTGCTGGCGTGTGTATGTGTGTGTGTGCGGTCAGGCGACGCACCTGCTGCAGAACACGCTCTCGCTGGTCCTCCTTGCTGAGCTCAAAGTTGTAGGGGAACAGCTCGGCGTTGGCCTTCACGCTCTCCGTCACCGTACGCCGCTGCGCCCGGTACTTGCTGCCCAACACGTATTCCGCCATCACCTGTGTGCGGTGGTGTGTGCGGTGGTGCGTGTGCGGTGGCGCGTGTGCGGTGGTGCGTGTGCGGTGGCGTGTGTGTGTGTGTTGCATGAGCACAGCGCATATCACGAGGAGGAGTGGAGGGAGCGGTACGTCGACGTTGAAGTCCTCTACGCGCTCCTCGCCCAGCTGACGCCGCTCCTCCTCGCGTCGCTGCTTGCGCTGCTCCTTCTTGAGCCGGAGCTTTTCCTGATCGACCTCCTTGGTCTTGGCCGCGTTGTTGACGGCCAGCTGGCCGCGCATCTCCGTGACCAGGCCCATATGCCGAGCCACCGCCCTCGCGCGTCGTGCCGCCGTACGCGAGCTCACTGCCGCATTCGTGTTCATCTTCTCCATCCTATCTACCGGCGTTGTCTTGCAAATCACTCCTGCTTCTCTCTACGCTGTGCAAATGGAATGAATGAAATAAATACAAAAATTTGTACAAATTGCGTTGACTTGGCAGGTTGCTGGCAAGGTTGATGTGGATGGTGGCGTGTAGTAAAAGACGCTGCCACGCCTAACGTACCCGGTTGTGCGACAACTGCTGCTCTCTGGGAACCAGCTTGTTTCCGTTCTTCGATTACTATTTCTTTGTTTATTTTTATTTTCGTTGGGTTTTGTGGGTTCGGGGGTGTGTGCGGTATGTAAGGAATGCGGGCGTGTTGTGTGCGGTGGCGGGTGCGTGTGCGGCTTCTGGCTGGGCTTCACACACAGAGAGGAAAAGGGGCACAACGAAGGAGCGCGACACAGCTGACTGATCTCGGGGTCTATTCAACAAACATGAGAGGACCACACATGTGCTCCCTGTGAAAGGGCAAGGCGGGAAGGCTTCAAAGACTTCGTGTAGGTGGGACTCAAACGGAGCTCTACACCTCCTTCTCGTGCGCCCTCTTGAGCTTCTCCTTCTCGATGAGCATCCACTTCTTCCTCCTCTTGTACCTGCACCAGCCATCATGAGAGAGAAGAGAGGAAAAATGCCAAACAAACGCCATCAGCCCCCTGTGGCGTCTCTACAAAGCCACTCTCTACGTCTTGGCCCAGACGAAGGCTCGAGCTCTGGCCTTTTGGATTTATGAAGATGAAAGCTGGAGCTCCAGGAAGGGGGAGCGCGTACTCTTCGTACTGGCAGCCTTCGTAGACATGACGCTCGTGGGTGCACTTCCAGGGGAGGTAGAAGCACTCCTGCCTGCAGCGGTTGAGCGGCACGAGCAGGTGGGCGCAGTAGTCCCGGTAGCCGATGGGCAACCGCTCCGCGTCCATCTCCTCCTCGGAGATCAACATTTCTGGGCCACGTAGAGAAAAATGGGCACAATATTAGCATGGTCGTGATTTACGGTAACGATACTATTTCAAATTAAAAGCGAGCGATCCGCTCGTATAAATTCCGGCCATTCATGGATACTCTAAGCGGCGGGGGGGGGGGGGCAATTGGCGCCATCTGGTCGAAGTTCAGAGCGAGAAGCCGGTTTAAAGTGCAATTTAAGAATAAAGTGTACCCCTGGGCTGGGAGAGCTCAGCCTCCATGTCCTCAAGGCTCTGCTCGGGCTTCTCGCCGTGGTGCGCCATCTTCTCTGATGAAAAACAAAAATCAATGGACCCAAGGAAAATAGGCTTCCTCTTTCTTTTCTTTCCTTCCTTCTCCTTGCGACAGAGACAAGTCGTACTCAATTGAAGCACAGAAGAACTGCATTCACAGCCTAATTACAAGTTCTCTTCAATCTCTGGGCCGACCGAACAACACTTCTGGAGGATCTTATTTTTTGCAATCGCCTGGTCGAGCTCCTCTCTCATTTGCTTCCGTAAGCTCTCCAGCACCTGGGTGCGATCGATAAGGATGTCTTTCTGTACTTCGACCTCGGCGGCTCGTTTGATGAGCACCTCCTTCTCCATCGCCAGTCGGGAGGCGTTGTCGCTGAGGCCAGCGGTCCGCGCCTGGAGGTCGGCCACGAGACTGGAGTGGGTCGGAAGGAACCAGCCCACGAAGGCGCCTTCGAGGCTTGGGGACAGGTGGAGCGCCAGCAAGAGCAACAGGACGGCGAAGCAGCACGCGAGGCACCCGGTAGCGAATCGGCTCCCGGTTCCAGTAGTGCCCCCCGGTGGGAGTCTAGACACGACGGGTTGTTGAAGCAGGGAGGTCAGGGTGTGTAGCATGTGCTCGGATAGCTCCTGGGGTTGGTCCACTGCGGCGGGCCATCCGACGGCGGCGGCGGACTGGTTGGCCAGTGCGTGCTGCTGCGACGCGCTCCACCAGCGCACGCGCCCGGCTTGGTTGAGGGCCTCGAGATAGGGGTTTCTCCCCACGAGGTTGGTGATCAGCCTCTCCGCCGAGCCCTGCGACGGTGCGTTGTCGCCCACGAGCAGCACTGCCACCTGCGGGCTCGCGCGCCGTGCGCGAAAGTGGCTGTCGGCCCAGGCGAAGGCGGGGGCAAACCTGGGCTTGTGCGCCCAACACCGAGGGAGGACCGAGAAGCTGAAGACCACGAGGTCGAGATCGATGGCCGAAGTCCACGATGAGGCGGCGGGAAGGGTCGGTTGGTCGGGCAGGGTAGAGGTGAATACGTCGCACTGGTGCGCAGAGGCGGTCAGTTGCCAGTTGATTACGCCTCCCTGTAGCGGGTCTGGATGGCTGCCGAAGAGCTTGTCCAGCGACGTGCTGTCGCCCAGGATGCCGACGTTCAAGTGTCTCTGCATTGTTGTTTGTTGTAGTGTTGTCCCCTCAGCGCGCAGCCTACAAAGGCGCAGGCACCGCCCTGCCGTGTCGTGTCGACCAATGGACGAGAGTCTGTGCTGACACTGTCTTGGCAGAGGCACAGTGAAGGGACGCCCCCGAGACAAACGCTGCGGATAAAGGGACGCTGCCGTCAGGAGCACATTGCGTGCTGGGAGCCGACTTGTTGTCCACGCCGCAAACAAGGGCTGATGGACAACCTCCGGCTGTCCAGCTGCGCTAGACCCATATACCACATGGTCCTCTCTGTACATCCAGTCCGGCTACTGTCCTCCACTGGTGGTGGTCTGCCGGCAGGAACGGCGCTGTCTCCCTGTGTCTCTTGTAGCGGTCTTATATAGCTGCGCGAGCAGGCTGATCATAAATCACTCTTTGCCACACAGACTACAGCGATGGACCAGGACCCTCCACCAGCAAACAACGAGATGCTCGCCGAGCTCAACTTCCTTCGGAGTGTACGCGGGTACCTGGGGAGACGAAAGCTGCGCTTCGCGATCATCGGCTTTGCCGGCAGCGGCAAGACCGCGTTCTTGGTACGGGCGCCAGGTCTCGCACTCTTTGGTTGTTCGGGTCCCCATGCTAACAAGCCCACACAAAAATTGCGTGCACTGCAGATGAACGCCGAGGCCGTGTTGCAGGGCACACTCACGTTTGTACCGCCGCACCTCGGGATGGCGGGGCGCCACGGCACCCGATGGCTGTGTCAGCGCTCCTTTACGACGAACGTGATAGGACCGGGCGAGGAGCTCACCTTCGTCTCTCTCGACATGAAGGGCTTTGCCCTGGATGGGGCGGAAGGGTGGAGGCGAGATCTCATCGCTTTCGAAGCGCAGATCATCGCCTGCGGCATCTTCCCTCTCCGCCTCCTCAACTTGCCCGACGAGGCGCGCATGACCCAAGAGCCCATCCAGCAGCACGCGCAGGACGCTATGCTCCTTGTTTTCGGGGCTAACATGATCGGTGTCACTACCGCCGAAGCCTGCCTGGCCGCTATCGCTGACCGGCTCGCCGATACCCAACTGCCGGTCTTCATCGTCCTGACGAAGATCGACTTGCTGCCCGCGACCATGGCGGTGGACGACGCCATCGACCATCTGGTCCACCTGACCGGCATGAACAGGGCCTTCATCTTCCCCTTGGCCAACGCCCTCGAGAATCGCCAGCTCCCGTCTCCGGCGACGACCCTCCAGATCTTACGGCTCTTCTCTCAGGTCGTGCGCCACAGCCAGGACATCCGACCCTACGTCCCCTCCCTACGGCGAAGAGCGAGCGCGAGGGTCACCGAGATGCGCTACATCATCAGGCAGAGGCGCGAGGAATTCGTCGAGCGAGTGCTTCATCTGAACAAGATCCTGTTGATCGTCGTCTTGCTGCTCGGCCTGGTGGTGGCCTACCTTGCCGGTTCTCGTCGATCGTGAGCAAACCCCAATAATTTGTACCCATAATTTTAAAAATTTTAAAAATTAAAAAAGCTTTTCTCAACCCACATTTTTTTTATTGCTCCTCCCCTTGAGTGATGGAGCAGCAGGGGGCGTGGCGGCGAGAGTGGAAGACGGACGAGGAGCGCTACAACGCCGCTTTCCACTGGGAGGTCGCTGGCCGCCCCATCACCATTCGGCAGAGCCGCGGTACCCCCCTTGGCGACCACTTTGGGGTGGTGAGTGGTCGTCTACTTCTGCCCTTTGCCTGACCTTTGGTCCGTCCCCAGTCACATCGCCCGGCACGGTGGGGGGCACGTTGTGGGACAGCAGCCTCGTGTTGGCCAAGTACCTGGAGCGCCAGTACCACCCCGACGGCCTGGCCGGCCGTCGCATCATCGAGCTCGGCAGCGGCTGCGGCCTGGTCGGCATCGCCGCTGGTACGCTCGCTCACGACTCCCGTTAGCCACACCGCGAGCTGGCCCTCAACCCACACACTTGGGTGCTGTTGTGGTGGTGGTTGTATGATCCCTGTCTGCCCCCAGTGCTGATGGGCGCCGAGGTGGTGATGACCGACGTCTACGCGCTGGACCAGCTGCAGCAGAACATCGACCACAACGTGCCCGCAGAGCTGCGCCAACGCGCCGCGGTCGCCCACTACAGCTGGTATCCGACCCCAGCTGCCGTGGAAAAGAAAAAGGCTTTTTTTTAACCACCCGACGTCTCACCCAATCGAATCGACTGACCGAGAGCAGGGGAACCGAGCCGTCGACGATGGGCGAAGCTGGCCAGGGCCGGTGGGACATGATCCTGGGCAGCGACGTCGTCTACGACTACCGGTTCATGCGACCGCTGATCAAAACGTACCTACACGACAACGAGCTTTGGGCAATGGAGGCTGTTGGCTTGACTATAGAGGACTGACACACCTGTGACCATCATCCAGGCTGCACCTGCTTGCGGGCCCCGACACGCAGATCGTGCTGGCCATCAAGCGGCACGACCACGAGAGCAGGCAGGTGTTTGCCCGCACGCTCCAGGAGTTCTCCTTTGTCGCGCACAAGGTGCGGGACGAGGATCTGGACGCCACCTACCGAGACGAGGAGATCATGGTGGTGCACATCAGCAAGCACCAGGCGCCGACCGGCGACGGCGAACCGGGGGAGACCCAGACCAGCGCCGCGGCCGATGACGATGACGATGCGCTGACCGACGACGATGACGACATCGACACGTTCTGGTAGCGCTCTCTATGTTATTGTCGCACGGCCACTATGTACAGAAGGGGGACACCAACCAGGGCGGCCCGCCGACGAAGAAAACGAGCGCTTGCGCTCACCAGGGCACGTCTTCCTTGAGCTCGGCGCGCACGACGCGCACTTCCTCCACCTCCTCGCTGCCTCGTTGCTCCAGCTCCTCCACCTCGTCGCTCCCCTCGCCGAGGTCCTCCTTCAGTGTACACACGACAACTACCAAGAGACAAGGCCGAGTCAGCTTGTGTGTCGTGTGTGTCGTGTGTGTCGTGTGTGTGTCCTGTGTGTGTCGTGTGTGGTGTGTTTACCGGTGATGTTGTCCTGGCTGCCCTTCTTGTAGGCCTCCTCGACAAGCGCCTTGCTGGCCACTTGCGGGTCGTCGTCTTGCTTCAGGGCTTCGCGCACAAAATCGACTGCCTGCTGGTGGTCCATCACGTCCCAGAGACCTGCGATTGTTGGTGTACCGCACGGATGGCAAAGTTGTCGCGTGAGCGCAACGCAAGGAAATGAATGGAAAAAAGAAAGACGAGACGCGCGCGATCGGGTACCGTCGCAAGCGAGAATTATGAACTGGTCGGTCTTCTCGAGGGCGACGTCGACCACGTCCGGCTCGGCCGTAAGACCGGAAGGCTTGCCCTTGGTGAAGTCGGGGTGCTTGAAGAGCAGATCGCCGCTGTGATGTGATAACCAAGTACGAACGAGATTAGACCAAGACGACGACGAAGAAGAAGAGAACGAAAGCGACAAGCAAAGGAGAGAGAGAGAAGCGAAGCGCGTGTTGTGCGTACATTGACCGGGACACGCCCAGGTTGAAAAATGATGGGTTCAGGTTGGGGTGCGCCAGCCGCGTGTCGTGGTACAGCTTGCCGCCCTCGCGCTTCACCCGCTCGATCTCACTGCACCARCCATCACCGCCACGCAACCAGTCAATCAATCAAAGTAACACGAGGCGGARCGCTTYTCATTTGCACGGGYGAGCGCGTACGTTGGATTCTTGCCGGGGTTGTGTACGRTGGTGAGCGGGACGGCGGTGCCGTTGCGCGACAGCACGGCCTCGCTGTCGCCGATGTTGCCGATGTAGAGCCGGCCCYGYTTGATGAAGGCGATGAGCGCGGTGGTGCCGTCGCCCATGTTGTCCTTGCGCGCAATGTCCAGGAACTCCTGCTCCGTCCGCTGGAAGCCCTCGCGGATGGCCAGCTTGAGGTCGGTCTGGAARTGGTCGTTGGCCAGGATGTGGTGGTGCAGGATCGTCGATGCAAAGTCCGATGCGCGCTTGCCCCCGTGCCCTGCACCATCACACCAAGCAAAACCCAAACGTAGAGCCATAAGTGGAAAGAGATAAAAAAAATAAAAATAAAAATAAAAAATAATAATACAAAAGTAATACAGGCAGAAGATGGCGCACCGTCGTAGACGCCAAAGAAGGCGCAGAGGCTGTCGGGCGAGGAGGGCATGTTGAGGGCGTTCGAGAGCTCGTCCGCGACGCCGGCCCTCGAGGGGCGGCCGTGGTCGGGCTTGGACTCCTTGACGTCGTTGCCGCGGTTGCCGCCATCTGTGGATGAGGAGGTAGAGGCGCCCGCCGAACGCGGCGCGTAGGAGCCGCTACCGCTGCCGAGATCGATCGTATGAGCATCTTCCATGGCCTTCCTGCGACCCTGCATGCTGTAGACCCCACAGCGCAGCTGCGGCTCGTAGTAAGAGGCGAGTAGTGGTTCAGATGACGGCTCGCTGCTCGATTGCTTCTCTCCTCCATCGGGGTTCGATGATTTGCGTGCTGCAGCGGCCTTGTCGTTCAGAGGCCTTCGTCTGAGACGCGGCGACACGGCGGCGATGGTGATTCGATGCTTGTCGAGATGGGCAGGCCGATTCGGTTCTGCCAGGAGGCTGTTGTGATCTTTCAACGATGACGAAGGGGCGATCGAAGAAGAGGAGGCAGAGAAGCGAGGCGAGGTGGCACTATGGTCGTTGTTCGAAGACGTGATGTCGTGAATCTCTTCCACTTCGACCGAATCACTTAGCACATCGATCAAGATGTGCGAGCTGCCGCGCCGCACCACCCGCTTTTCCATCGACATCCTCCGGGTGAGCGAAGGCTTGCGTACTTCGAGCACCTCCTCCCCGATTGCATTCTGGGGCGCCATTCGTCTCTCCTCCACGTCGGCAGACATTCTCAGGGGCGTTGAATGTTGTTGTGGTTGGATTGGAGTCGTATCGTGGTGCGTTGGTGGAGTGGCTCCTCTTCTCTCCTCCTTGCTCGTGCAATCCTTCTCCATACAAGAAGTCGAAGAAGAAACAGCAACGCAACGGTCCGATAGTACTTCAAGTATTGGTGTCAAGAAGAGCTGGGCAGAGGCAACTGGGAGATGAAAGCCGCAAAGCCAAGCTTGCCGCATTCCGGTCTCGCAGCATTCCTTTCCTTCTAACCGACATTAATGGAATTCAAAATATTGAGGTGGTACCTCGCGCAAAATTGTTGAAATGATTTTATCTAGTAACGGAATGTAAAACTTGTGGGGGCGCCACAGGGAATTCCGCAGGACGAAAGGGCAAGAGGCAATCAGAGGAACGAGGCGGAAGGAGGAGAGCTTAGACCCGAGGCCGAGTTTAGCAGCTTCCATGGAGCGGATTACATGGGATAGGCGATTGTTCGAGGCATGTTCATCACCGATTGGCCGCGCATGAGGGAGAGTGACTCCTGACGGGCCATCATCTCCTTCGCGATGCCCCTGATAGCGTCTGTGTGTCGCACACGGCACACACCACACGGCACACACAAGGCAAAGATAGACGGGGGTGCGCGAGGTTAGGCCGGACTCATCGTTACACCACTCACGCCCGGAGTCTGCACTGTATGGAGTTGAGAAACTTACCTGTCTCGTCCCGGATCTCCTCCTGGATAAGTTCCTCGAAGACGTCCTCCAGCGTGATGATGCCCCGGATGGTGACGTGGTCCACCGCGTCGACCACCAAAGCCATATGACCTGCGACGACGCAACGCGTGGAGCGAGTTTCCGTCAGTACGCTTCGAAGAAGCCAAGACTAGCGAGTGGGTGAGTGACCCCACGGCGCTGGTGCAAAGCAACGCCGCTAGAGCCGAGAGAGAGAGAGAGAGAGAGGAGAGGAGGCGTACTGTGGCCGCGCCGGAAGAGGTTGAGAAGAGGGTAGAGCTCCATGTCTTCGCTCACGGTGGGCAACCTGACCAATTCCACGTCCTGTTCAAAGTACGCGTGAAGTCAGCGTCATCGGCCCTCCACGACGAAGAAAAAACATATCAGTGCCGTACCGATACGGGCGTGGCTCGCTCAGGGTTGAGCTTGATGAGCTTCTTGACGATGATCATGCCGATCACGTTGGTCTTGGCCCCTCGGTAGACTGGCACGCGACTGTGCCCCGTCTGAAGGATCTGCTCGCGGGGTACCCCGTCAGTACCCTCCAAGTCTCAACGAGGCCTCGAGCGAGCTGGTGGTGGGGTACCTGGTCCAGCTTCTGTTCGGTGAGGCGGTCCTTGATGTCGAGCATGTAGACCTTGTCGACGGGCGTCATGGTGTCCTTGACGATCTTGCTCGACAGATCGAGCGCGCCCTTGATGATGGTCACCTCGTCCTTGGTCAGCGTGGCGCCCAGCTCGCCGCCGGCGGCCAACAAGTCGCCCGCCTCCTGGTCGGGTCCCTGCTCGCCGTGCAGGCTCACCAGCTCCTTCAACTCTGCAGGGTTGTAAAATATAATAATTAAATAAATTGATAAAATAAAGTATTAAAGAATGTAAATTACAAATAAAAAAAGTAAATAAACAATGTAGAGTAGTCTGGCTCGACGTACGTGCTCTACGGAAGAAGGTGCCCTGCTCGCCGCCGAGAAGGAAGTCGAGCAGAAGGCTGATAGGCCACGAGATGGGGAAGAGAAGGACGATGATGATCCACACCAGCCAAGCGAGATTGGCGCCAATGGCCAGACCGTAGCGCGTGCAGATGGCCTGGGGAATGATCCTGCAATCCACCACATTCAACCATCAGACGACTGTGTCGTGCCGTAGGCGTGTGTCGCGTGTCGTGTCGTGTCGTGTCGTGTCGTGTCGTGTCGTGTAGTGGGGCGAACGTACTCGCCGAACAGCAAGACGGCAGTCACGGAGATGAGGATGGCGCCCACAGGGCCGACGATCCGATCCACGAAGAGCGGCAGAGCTTCCATAGCTGCCGCATTGGCCACCAGGAGCGTCACCAGCAGAAGGTGGTGGCGCTTCACCAGCGGGATGATCCTATTGGCTGCAACGTGTAGTATAACATAAATACATGAATAAAACATGGATAAGATTGTCAAAACAAATTCTAAAAAATGATTGAAGAACAAAAAGAAAAGAAAAAAATAGGTCAGGTGTACCGTAGATCTGTTCTTGTTTGGTGCCGCCGCCATTGGCAAGGATTTGGAGGTTGAGGAAGTCGATGGACATGAGGCCCATGGTGAGGCCCGACATGAGGCCGGCCAGACAGACCAGGGCCGCGCTCACCGCCAGATCGATCCAGAACCGCGGGGTGGGAAAGTCGTCCTCCTCGGCCTCCGAGTAGGTGGTGCCGTTGCACACCACCGAGTCGCCCTCCATCTCGCATTCCACTTTCTTGCCCGCGGCCCGCTTCATCCGCTCCATCGCCGTCATGTCCATGTCCAGCGCATTGGCCAGCGTCAAGATGCCCAGCAGGAGGAGCAGCGCCGTAGCTGTGCTGAACGGGTGTGTGCGTGCCATCGGGCTGTGTTGTGTGTTCTGCTGTTTCTAAGTTAGTGGAGATAAAAAAAAGTTCGCGTAGGAAGGGGTGCGTGAGAAGGTGAGGGATGAACGGCTGCCCTGGTCGCCTCAAAGTGACAGGAATTCATGGTGGAACCAAAGGGAATAAAATCTCGCCCTTACGGCCGCGGGAGAAAAATCATACGACGTGCGCCGCCTCCTTAAAATATTCTTGCCGACACAAAAACCAACCAATCAACAACGACGTCAGACCCTTTCGAGAGAGGGCCTCACTGAGGGCCTACATGTTGTAGCTGATGTCAGTGGAGATGGCAAGGTAGCCCTGGCTGTAGTGGATGCTTGGGTTGACCAGCTGGACGCCCTACAGCCTGCAATAGTGGTGAGTTGAGGTAACTGATGGTGGAATAGATCATAGTGCCTCAAATGGTGACATTGTGATTGGATGACATAACACCAATCAGTGGACGCCATTGCTATGATGACAATGAAAACTGTTTGGGGGCATAGGTATGGCAGTGCTGGTGGAGAAGGCAATGTTGATGGTGAAGACAGGGATGGGCTGGCTGCTCAGGGGTATGATTGACATGATGATCTGGCCAGGGCCATTGATAACACTCCCACTTGGTAAGAAGGAGGCCATGGGCTGGGCTGAGGCCACCAGCTCAGCCTCCATCTCATGGTTGGGATACTTCTTTGTCAGGCCTGGTATGATGTCTACAGCAGTGATCTTCAGTCAGTCCCTCCACCACCATGCTAGCACCACCAGTGGGTAGTACACAGATGTTGGTATTGAGATGAATTGGTGACCATGAAGGCAGATCCTGGTGATTGTGTCATGTCATGTCATGTGGCATGTGAGCTGGTGCCTATCAACTGGTTATTTGTTTCCATTGTGGGGGGGTTGCCTTGTCATAGAGGAAGCCATGGAGTTTGCTGGCCTGCTGGAAGATGTAGCTGGCTGAGTTACCAATGTACTGGCTCAGCATGATCTGCATCATCTGCCCCATCACATCATCAGGAATCATGCCAAGTTGATAAAGTGGGTTGAGGGAGTTCCAGTACTGGGTGGTGAGTAGGGATAACATGAAAGTCTTTTGATTACCAGTGGGGGCAACATATGATGGGGTGGGCTTGGGAGGTGAACTTGCCCTTGGAGTTGAGGGTGAGGTAGTTCCCACCAAAGGTGGGCACCAACATAGCAAGAAGTCCTGGGAATTGGGCCATGTCCCCAAATTTCTCAATGAACAGGATTGTGCTCAAGGCTGTGTTTGCCCCCTGACCTCAACAAACACAAAAATACCCAAAATAGGAGAAATAATAAATGAGACACATAAATCTGTCAAAATACACAAGATAATAGCAGAAAAGAACAATATGATAAAATGCTGGCATACACTGTCAAGAAGCTTGGTGATGCCTGTGGTGATGGCATCCTCAGCAGACTTCTTGATAAGTCCATGCAGGATGTTGAAGAAAAAGTTGTAGAGCCAGCTGTGTAGTAAAGAGGAAGAAAATGTTTAGGCCACCTTTGTTGTTTGTTTGTGGGGGAGGGGGTGGCATACCTAGGACTGCCATGTTCTTTCATGAGCATCTTGCCAATCTTGCAGCTTGATGAAGAGGCCACAAGGATGGGCTTACCACCAGCCTCACCCACATCAATGCCCATGTTGATGAACAAGCTGATGATGTTGATGATCAGCCAACCACAGCCCCTCATGTGTGGCCTGCCCAATTGTGTTATTGGGACATAAAAATTACATTGCAACATATCAGGAAGCACACCAGTGCAACTGGTAAGTTCATGGTGATGCCCACGCACTATTTGTGGATGGGTTGAGCACAATGGCACTAACGACCCACAACACCTGCAGAGCCCAACTCGATTAAGTGTCAACACACGGATTGTGCAACCAGCTGTGATTGGCCGGCGAGATAAAGAAAGATAAACAGAAAAAGACCACCTCTGGTGGTGCTCATCATGACGGGCAGGCTTCAAACTTGTCAGTGGGACGTGAGATCGGGGGACTCGAGGTTTCATTCGTGCACGCGCCAGGTCGGGTTGCGCTCCATCTCCACCAGCTGGGCCAGGGAATGCTGCGGGCAGCAACACGTCACCGCTGCCTTGCTTTGCCTTTGCCCTCGCCCCTTGTCCTCTTCGTCTTCTTCTTCGTCTCCGCTGGTCACGTCCAGCTCGTGGTGGTGGTCCTCGTCCTCGTCATCCTCTTCGTCATCGTCAGCGTCCTCCTCTTCACTCGATGGCGCCTCTCCGGGGGCGCTCTGGTCCTCCTCGTCGATCGACTGTACGCTCAGTCTGCCGGTGGCCAGCCAGCCCAAGTGCAGACCGCGAGCCTGCAGCGCCTCCGAGTTCGCCACCCCCTTTCTCTGTCGTGTCGTGTCGTGTCGTTGGTCGTCGTGTCGTGTAGAGAGCGTAGATAGCGTAGCGCGTACCCATCGCTTGGGGATAGCGGAGAGTCCCCAGCGCGACCCGGCCATCGTGCCCACCATGGCGCCGACCCTGTACACCAGCCAATCACAACTGATGAGTCTACAGGCCTGCGAGTAGTGGAAGACGGTCGGGGTACGTGTCGCAGTCTCCGCCCATGGAGACGGCGGCCACCACGGCCTCCTCAAAGGACGACGCCGACGCCACAGCGAGGAGCGACATCAGGACCGAGCAGAAGGCGAAGCCCTGGCACGGGTGGGTGACCTTCCTGCTGCTCAGCTTCTGGGCCTGTGTCGACAACACGCTATATTAGGAAATGCTGCGCACTACAAAGGAAACACGTGCGAGAGACGCACCCTCTTCATGATGTCGACGCCCGCGCGGTCGAGACTCCTGTTGACGAGGCTCGCCAATTGTTTCACCGCCTGAGAGAAGTGGTGCACGCCTGGAACGAACACAACCAAATTACACTCATCGCCTTCGACCACACGACACGCAACACGACACGACCAACGACACGACAATGAGACATACAGTCGAGATCGGGCGATCGACGGTCGTGGGGCTTGTTGGTGGCCAGCGCGTCGTTGGCGGGCTGTCGCCGCTTCTCGCCCTTGGCCCGCTTGCCACGCTCCATCTCCCGCTGCCGGCCCTTCTTCACCTTGCCCTTCCCGCCGCCGCGCCTGGCCGCGGGCTGCTTGTGAGCGGTCGAGCCCGATGCCGGGTCGAGATCTGTCTTGGCCGGGAACAGCAGATGGCGCCCATAGTTCTCCAGCATCAGCGTCTCCCCGCGGCGACAGTGCTCCGCCACGAACCCGACGAATTGCTTCGCGTCAAAATCGTCGTCGTCACCATCGTCACCTTCCTCTTCGCTATCGTCGTCGCTGACATCAGAGCCTGAACTGCGCGGTGATGCCGCTGGCTTGTCGACAACATGTGATTGGCCAGCGGCACGCCCGACGAAGTAGGCACAGGCAATGGCGATGGCCAGCCCGGCGGCAATGCCCCTGAGACTCGACCGTCAGCTTCACGGCCACACTGTGGCCTTCACCAGGGAAGAAGGCGAACCGTGGGTCGCGAGTGGTGAGCAGGCACGACTCGATGGTGTTGACCAGCAGCTTGTCCATGTCGGCGTAGTAGAACGCGCCCAGTGGACCCACGCGCATGGCCGCTCCATTACCTTGTAACCAAGGTCGACAAATAAATCAAAATAAAATCCCTCCAATCCGCACACGCATTGTGGTACCGGCAGTGAACTGGCCAGTCGTGTGCCAGTCTTCTCCGTTGACCATTCTCGTTATCGCTTTCCTGGGCTAGAGAGTCAGAATCCCGTCGGGCAGAGAGCCAACACAGACACAGCGCACCTGCCCGATTGGCCAGTGCCGCGAAACAGACCGAAGCTTTTCCCTGTGACGGAGCCCTTGCACATCCGCAGGCGGCTGAACACTGCGCCCCACCACCAGTTGGTCGGCAAAAAGAAGGGGAGAAGCAAGTGAGGGTCACATGAAGAGAGCCGGACCCTCGGTGGTACGCTGCGGATCAAAGTGGCCGGTCTCGAAGATAGACTGGAGACCACACAGGCAGTACTGGGTGTCGTCCGTGTAGATGCCCTGCACCCCGTACATGTTGGGCCTGTAGTCCCACCCGCATTCCACACCTTTCCCACATTCCATAAGCAAAAAGAATTGACATAAAAATAAATAGACTAAAATGGAAATGAAATAAAAAGCACAAAAACACAAATAAACAAGTAGAGGTGGTGCACCACCTGCTTCGACGTGGGGCTGGGCCTTCTTGGCATCGCAGGCCGCGCGCACGCAGTGCTCGTCCCAGTGGTCCACGGCCATGGCAGGCCGCAGGGGTGCATGGCCACCCGTGAGGATGATGGCCACCTCGTCGCCGCTCCTGCCTTCCACGGGCGCTCCCAGCGCGTCGCCCACCGCCAGCCCCACCAAGCTCCCTGCTATGCGCTCCTCCACCCTCGTCCTCTCATCTTCTTCCATCTTTTTTATTTCTTCTTTCTACCGCACTACAAACCTGCAGTAGTACGCCTTCTGAGGTCTTTCTCAAGTGGAGGGGGGCATCGATGAAGCAAATACCAAGAAATACCCCAAAGGAGCGAGTAGTAGACGAAGATGAAGATGAAGACGATATTGGACACGTAGAGAATAGTGCAAACACGTTCACTCGTCAATGGGGGCAGCTTCAGGGGAGGGCACGAAGTAGAAGTTGGAGGCCGTGTGCTGGGTCAGGTACTGCGGGCCGTGCTCGTCGTAGAGCGCCCGCGTGATGACCGACTGCTGGAACTGGGGCGCAGCCGACCACGCCGCCATGCCCCGCCAGGCGTCCAGCAAAGGGTCCGCGGCCTGTGTGTGCGGCGTGTGCGGTGTGTGCGGTGTGTGTGCGGTGTGTGCGGTGTGTGTGCGGTGTGTGCGGTGTGTGTGCGGTGTGTGCGTGTGCGATGAGCCGAATCGCCGCGGCGGAAGTGCAGATGGAGGAGGGAGGTGGCGCACCAGGCTGACGGCGAAGCTGGAGCCAAAGGGCCGAGAAGCCAGGAGGTCGCGTTCGAGCCTCTCCTTGAAGTTGGGGAACAGCACGTTGCCGCCCGTGAGGAATATGTTCTGCGTCGTATAGACAGATGAGGCAGGTTAGTGTCATGTTGTTCTGCTGGCTCTCCCCCGCTGGCGTGGCGAGGCGTGCCTGTGCCACGGAGCCCTGCTGTGGTTCGGGGCGCCGGTTGATCATGTAGTTGGTCAACTCGCTCACACCCATACAGTCGACGCCCACAATCGAAGGCTGTGTGTTGTTGATGATGATGATGATGATGATGATGATGATGATGATGATGATGATGATGATGATGATGATGAGAGGTGTGAGCAATGATCAGCGCACACGCGAACAGAGGCGACGTACCTGGAAGAAGATTTCGGGGACGCGCACGCGCTCGGTGGCCATGAAGAAGGTGCTCAGGTCGAAGAGAGGGTTCTTGATGGTCACGGAGGGCGCCTTGATCGACTCCCCGTGCCGCTCCAACATCTTCTCGATCTTCTTCACCTCTTCGTTTTCCTTGGCCTCTTCCTCGTCTTCCTCGTCGCCCGCCTGAACGCACCGCACGTGGTCGGCCGCAATAACGCACACGACACACGACACGCACGACACACACGAGCTGCAGGGAACTTACCATGGTGCGGTAGACGTTCCAGTCGGAGTCATTGGCGCCGAATGAGGCGTCGCCGTCGTCGTCTCGCGCTCGGCCCTTTCGGTCGAAGGCTGCCGAAGCCAGCGCGCGCATGCGCTTGGCCGAGGCCGTGCCGCGTCGGCCGCCCTCCACCTCCTTGCGCCTCCGCCGGCCCTCGATCGCGGCCAACAGCGCCGCGCGGCGGTCGCGCAGCTGCGAAGCCCAGCCCTCCGGGTCCTTCAATCGCTCGTCTTCCTCTTCTTTCCATTTACGCTCCTGTGAGCGCAAAGCACACACAACTCGCACGTTAGCGCCACTGCTGCCACGAGCGCACGCACCAGCAAGGCCCTACCTTGGCGTCGTCTCGCTTCTTCCTTTCCTTGGGCTGCAGTGACTTGGTGAGCTCTGTGATGGTCTTGCTCAGCTGGGCCTCGTCCAGCCGCAGCACTTTCAGCCGTTTCTGTGTTGTTTTTGCGCGCGTGGCGACGCCGGGCGGGATGAGCACCTCATGCCCCACGGAGGAGGAGGGGAAGGGGAGGGGCCGAGAGGGAAGGAGACACCTCATATTTCTTTGGGTCGGTCTCCTTGAGCGCTTTGGTGGCCTTGAGCTCCTTGAGCTCCTCCTCTTGCATCTTCCTCTGCACATGCGCCAAACACGCACACGTCGACCGATGTGAGTGCGTGGCATGGGCCCACACACCGCACACACCGCACACACTGGTACGCATGAGAAAGAAGGAGACTGGCCAACCTTTTCTTTTCTCCGATTTTCGGCCATGGCCTTGAGCCGCAGGCCCTGCTCCCTCCTGGCCTGCGTTCTCCTCTGTTGCTCCTCCTCGGAAATCACCTTCTCGATCGGCGCCGGTCCGCTGGTGGGCAGCGCCACCTGAGTGCAGTGCATCCAACACGCACGAAACGCACAACAACAACAACAAGAGGTTTGGGGGGGGGGCGCTGTAAGAGAAACAGTACTCTTCAGCAATATACGAGGATATTGTATATGTACGGTCCGCATCTGCCTGTTTGTGAAGTCCCGGTCGTAGTGGAAGAGCCGCAGTTCCTCCAAGTAGTCCAACGCCACGTAGCAGTGCTGCTCTTTCATTTGCTGCTTTGCGCGGCCGACGTCGCCATCGATGAGTGTCACACACACGACACGCACATACCAGCTCGTCGACAAAAAAGAGGTCCCTTGGGGGGGGGCTAGGAAGTAGAGACGAAGGTGCACTTTGATGGGG
>CACVKS010000380.1:0-18535 GCA_902749335.1 Acanthamoeba triangularis
GGATGTGGCCCACCCGCCCTGAATCCGCGATGGACTACCTCGGCCTCTGCTCCCGCCTCCGCTGGCACTGCTCGTGGGCTGCACCCGTGCATTGCGCTGGCCTGGCTTGCCTGGAAGACAACGACACGAAACACCGCAATGTGAGGCTCGACTCAATGGCGGAAGAAAGAAGCGAAAAGTGAATGTAGAGGTTACCTTTGGCTTGGTTCTGCAACACGAACTTGTCCACCAGCTCGGTGACCTCGTGCACGGCCATGGCGATCTCTTTGTCATCCTCCTTCGCTTTCTCTTCATTGTGTTGTTGTTGTACGTAGGTGTGGCTTGGCTTGTCTTCTCCATTCATCATCTTCTTCTTGTCTTCCATGTTGTTGATGCTCGCACCCTCTCCTCCGCCATTCCGTTCGTTGATGGTCCTATTCGACACTAATCATGAGGGGATTGATGATGAACTGCACGGCAGGTTGTGTACCTCCTTCGACCCCATGCGATGATGGAGAAGCGTGGTCCGTTTTGACCTCGCGCCTTGGGCACGCCGTGCTGGAATCGCTGGTTGACCTCCGAGTTGAACGCAAAGATGTCGCCATTCACCTGTGGGAAGTCGAAGGTCCTGCCTGGCCGCACGTCAGGAGACTGTGCGCGCCTGCGCGCGCCAAAAGGTCATCAAGAGAGGGCGAACCAGAGGATGGATGCAGGAATACGAGCTGGCGCGATGCGCCGAAGGAGGCGCCCATGGTGAAGTCCTCCTTGGTGCCCTTGTCGCCGTAGGCATGGCTGTCGTGGTGGAACGGCTTCCAGGAGCTCGAGTTGGGGTAGAAGTTGAGTCGCGACGCATGCACCTCAACGTCCTGCGGTAATGATCTATTCAGCGCAGATCAGCGACGTCTCGCGAGCAGCAGCAGTGCACGTACAAAGTACTCGGCCATCTTCTTGATGATGTCGTTGAAAGTGGGCGAGAAGGCGGGATTCTCGTGCTTGAGATGCTTGCTCCAGTTGATCATGCCTTCTCCTGCATTCTTCTCGAGATCGCGAGATAGAGATTGAAGCAAAGCAAAGTCCTTCGCCCCGCAGAAGAAGTTGGGGAGGTAGATGCAGCCGCCCTGCAGGATGGACTGGAAATCTCCCAACAATTGAGAATCGCATTGGGCGATTTCGCTCTTCAACATCTTGGAGGCAAAGTTCCTCGCTTGATTCGCGTGTGTCTTGGCCGCCGGCTCCATCATCGTCAGCCTGAAACGTTTACAACCTTTTTTTTTGTTTTTCTTGGCTTTTCCCGCCACCTCCTGTTCCCGCCTTTTTACTTGGCCGCAAAGAAACGCACACACAAAGTCTTGCCCAATTTTGATCTTTGTCATCACAGCGAAATGGGAGACCTCGAGGGCCACAGTGTGGTGGACAAGGACTTCTCGTTCCTGAACGAGCCCTCAATCGTCGCGGAGGGCCATCCGGCCGACATCTCGTGCCTCGACACGACACTCACCAACATCTCGAACATTAACGACGTGTCTGCGCTCGGTGGACAAAAGCGACGAGGTACGCTTGGTCCCGGTCGCATCCTCTACAAAGTCTTGCCCATTTTGATTTTCTTTCATGCGCTTCTGTAGTGAAAGTAGTCCAATCTCGATACATGGCGAATCGCTCTTCCAGCACCACCCCCAGTCCCCCGTCGCGGGACCGGGACGCCACAGGAACCGCAGCTACTGCCTCTACCTCTACATCTTCGAAGAAAGATCCAAGCAAAACGAGTCGAACGACCTCTTCTTCTGCCTCCTCTTCGGCCTCGCGTGCCCAGAAGGAATCTCGTGAATCTCGCCTCAACACGACCTCGCGCGAATCTTCTACACGCTCTACGAGCAGCTCTAGTACTTCCAAGACCACCTCCACTTCTGTGAAGGCTCCGCTAAGCAGTTCGAGAAAGGCGAGCCACACCACCGCGCCTTCGGCGACGAAGAAGCTGCTCGACACGACAGCTGCGGCGTCGGCTGACAAGCCCAAGCCCTCCAGACGGCTCACCACCGCGTCACATCCGACCACCGGCTCCTCCAGCTCGAGGCTCACAATGCCCAGCGGCACCAGCAGCGGTACGAAGCTACGCTCGACAGCAGGGAGCAGCAGCTCCAGCTCCAGTTTTGTCAATGGCGCCACCGGTGGCGAAGCGATGAGCGATGCCAAGAGGCAGGCCAGCCGCAGCGCCAAGCTCGAGAAGCGCCTGCAGGCGTGGAATCACGACCTGGAGCTCCTGCACAGCGTCCATCTACAATGGGTCTTCATCAACGCTCGGGCAAGCCACGCGTTCTCAAAGCAGAAGGCAGAGGCAGAGGTACGTGCCACTCCATCACCCAACTGCTTCTTCTTCTACTTCTTCGACCTCATGAGCGCATCTATTCAACGTATGGCAGCAACAACTCTACGCGGCCACGCAAGCGGTTGCCAAGCTGCGCGAGGAGGTCAGACATGAACAAGCTCGGCTCGAGAGGATCAAGTACGACCTTCACCTCGAAGATGTCGTCAATGCCCAGGTACGTTTCTCACCACCTCAAGCCGCTTCGAGTTATTCATCCGCTCGCGATTCACTCCTCGTCGTCGTCGCCTTGTGCAGTACGCGTGCATGCCTCTCCTGGAGGACAGCATCACAAAGATCTCCCCGGCATACAGCGAGCTGGCCACGGCCATCGAGGCCACCACCCATCGACTCCCCACCATCGGCGTCATCGTGCCGCCACCTGCCGAGCTCAATCAGGCTCTCATTGAGGCCGAAGAGACCATGGACGACATCCTCGAAGCAGTCGGTCCCCAGCTCGACGCGGTACGTCATGGGTTGACTGCACGACATGACACGACACTTACGCGCTTGCTGACGTGACCACCATCAGCTGAGCGAATACTCACGGTCGACGGAGGGTCTGGTCGCGGTCCTGGGCGAGGAGCTCAAGGAGCTGAAAACGACCAAGGAGCTGCTCGTCGAGACGGACATGCTTGAGAGCCAGAGGAGGAGCCTGCTGATCCAGTACATCCAAGAGCACGGACGTCGGCCGGACGAGTGAGCGAAGGTGTCATCAAAACGGCCAAACGAGCGAGTGAAGGAGATGTAGCCATCGTCTTCTTCTACTGCGCATGTAAATACAAAAGCCGTCGTCTTCTGGTATTGTCGTGCGAACGGCAAGACGTCCACCTCCTTCCTCTTCTTCAAGTCTAGCTGGAGGTTAGACCTGAGTGTAGTCGTCGTTTCGTGCCTTCCTCTTCCGTTTGCTACTGTTGGCTCGCTTGGCCTCGCGCTCCACTCGGTAGCTCACTTCCCGGTCTTCCTCGAGTTGGGTCACATCAGCAGCACATCCTGGATGGCGAGAGGTGAGCGATCATCTTCAACAACAGCACTATCAACTTGCCACTAAGAAAATGAACAAGTCAACTAAGGTGCAAGCTACGGACCTGCAACTGGACACTTGGTGCCCTTTCGCTTGTTGGCTTTCATGTGAGCCATGATCGCCTCTTTGCTGTAGAGGTGGCCGCACACGGGACTGGTTGATGTAGAAGAGGTGTGGGTTAGGCGACCAGACACGGAAGAGACCCCAGAGCAGCGACAGGAGACTGGGGCGAATGGGTGAAGTACTTCTTCACTGGCTCGACGAGAAGCTTGCGCGTGATGGGGCACATGAGATTGTTTTCGTCCTGCGTCGCCATTACCACCAAATCGTCGTCTGCTTCATCGGGCAGTGCCTCATCGGGATGGTGCACCTTCTGGAGAGGCGAAGAAGGTGTGAGCATAGATCGACGAGGTGATCACAATGCTGCAGGTCGTACCCAGACTTTCTGTCTAAACTCGCGGTATCGTGGATGCCGCTGGAACTGTGCACCTTCCTCAGCCGCTTCGGTGTGTCGTCTTTCGATGAGCTCCACCAAGTTTTTTTCACTCTGCGTGGAGTGAGGAGGGAGAACGCGAGACCAACAGAGCAAATCACAGGCGAGCACACCTCTTCATTTCGCAGCACGTTTCTAACTTCGCCGATGATGGTGGTATGATCTTGAAGTAGCTTTTCCATGTTGATGTAGGACTGCATAGCCTCGTCCAAATTCTGAACCTGATAAGAATTTGGCCGTTAATCTCCTGTAAAATTGGACCCATTTCAAATCACGAAGCCATCCATACTTTCTCTCCTTCGCCCTGCTCCTCTAACGCGACCGCCACTTCGGTGGCGAGAGTCATTGCAATCGCCAGTTCATCCTTGATTGCCTTGTGCTTCCCGCCCAACCTATCGAGCTCTCGCTGTAGCTGCATCTTTTCTCTTTTGATTCTGGAAGAAGAGTTTCGTGTTGGATTTTTTTGGCGCGAGACGAAACCAATTTGAATTTCTAAAACCGTTTCGGAAAGTCAAAACAGTAATTAATTGCTGTTAATGCTGTCTTTCCTTGGCCTTGAGCAACAACCAAGGCACTTCGCTAGAAGACACAACGCGAGAAGAGGAAAGACGAAGTCATGGCGTCAGCACTAAAGGCTCAGTTCGAAGCGGAAGCGGCAAAGCAGAAGGCGCCGGCAAAGCCTGGCCAGCCCACAGGTGTACAGGGGCTGATCAAGCAGCACAAGAACTTCATCGAGCCGCCCCCTGCCAAAGGTACGCCTCCACATCAAAGGAGAAGAAAGAAACGACAGGTCGTGGTAACACCTTTACGTGCTACCGCGGTATAGTGAGCTGGAAGGCTGACGACAATGGCACCACCTCCGCGGCTGAGGCGTCGCACATTCGCTACACCAGGGAGGGTGGCAAGCCCAAGGGTCCGCCCCCCAAGAAGAGCTTGACGGACCTTCCCTAAAGATTGTAAAAAAACAATGTTGAGCCTAGACCCTGTACATCTTGATGCATCAATAAATGCATTTATCAAAACAGAAAAAGAAAAGTGACGTGGGAGGAAATTTCTGTTTGCAAGAAGTGGATTCGCTGAGCCATCTAAATCAACAGACCTGCATCGTGAAAGTTTCATCAACTGCCTGCATACGAAATATAACCAAGGTGCCTTGCCTGCCCATGCCTGCATACCCTTTACCTTCGTTCTGTCTTTAAGATTAATCTCTATTGCCTTTGATTGGATCAGTCTTGCAATGTACGACTCAGAGGGTGAAGACGATGATGCTCTGCTGTTCCCTACATCTACCACCACCCCCTCGCATCCAGTACCCTCAACCTCGCGTCCAACAACAGCTGCCGTTGGCACCTCCCGACCTGTGCCACAGGCGTTGAGCGACCGTGACGCCAAAAAGCCACGAAGGTCGGCCGGCGGCGAAGATGGGTACAACAGCGACGATGAAGGTCGACAGGGCACCGTTGCCGACTCGCACGGCACGCTTCCTGAAGACGAGGGAGCTTTTGAGGAGGACCTCAGACGGGTCGGCTACCAGATCAAGCGGATGACAGGCGACGGCAACTGTCTGTTCAGAGCAGTGGGTAAGGCTGAACCTGCCCCACCTGCGCATGGAAGTGGTCGGAATGCTGACTCGTGTCTTCGTGCTTGCCACCAAAGCTGATCAGGTCTATGGCGATGCTGAAATGCACGACGAGGTGAGAAGTCGCTGCATGGACTACATGGTAACGTTAACTCTTTCTTCTACTACTACTTCCCATCTTTATAATAGAGTTGAGAGAGCGTGACGGTTGTACTCACTGGCGCGTTGTTGCCCACTGCAGGAGAAAGAAAGGGATCACTACTCGCAGTTTGTGGCCGAAGACTTCGCAGAGTACGTGCGACGGAAGAAGCGGGACAAGGTGTTCGGCAACCACTTGGAGATCCAAGCCATATCCGAGATCTACAATCGGCCGATCGAGGTCTACGCCTACGGGCACAGAGGTACCATTGCGCCTTTCGGCGCTGCTTGCGATTGGTAGAAGAGAGCTAACAACAGGTATCACTTAGAACCGATCAACATCTTTCACAAGCACTACTTCACGGAGTACGCTCCGATCCGCCTCTCGTACCACTGGGGCAACCACTATAACTCGGTCATCGATCCCGAGAATCCCTCCGTGGGCGTTGGACTCGGACTGCCGCAGCTCAACAATCCTGGCCTGGAGATGGAGCGAGCCATCGAGCAGGTACGCAGCAAACCAGTCTTGCCTCGCCTCGCCTCGCCTTGTTCTGAACGCTTTGTTGTTGCTGCTGCTGTTGTGCGTTTTGTGCAGTCGATCGAGGACACACTGTACAAAGACGTGGTGGAAGCGAGCGAGTGGGAGGCAACGCAGAAGCAGCTGGAAGAGGAAGTGCTCCGCCAAAGTGCGCTCGAAGCCAACGTCGCCGTCTCCGGAATCGACCGCGAGGGCGACTTCTTCATGGGCGAGGGCGAGCTCAAAACGGCCCTAGGCGGTGGTGCCTCTTTGGACCCCGCCGGGAGCGGCCTTGCAGCGTTCGGCGACGAGGACGAGCAACTCGCTGCCATCCTCCGACAAAGCGAACTCGAGTACTGGCAGTCCCTTAGTCGGGAGTAGACTAGTGTGCTCCTTCCTTGTTCTGGGAGTGTAATAGCGGGGCATTTTGGAAGGTTTTTGATTGGGTGATATAATTCTGGTTGTCGACAAAAAGTTATGGAAGTTTATTCTGCGGCATTTGACGTGGAGCCTCACGCACCAACACACCAAGCGGCAGAAGAAGCTAAAGACCGACACCGTACACTCAATGGCCACACCTCCGGTGGTGCAGACTGGCTCAACCACGGCGACTGCTGGCGGCGCTGTTTATGAACCGACAGTTATCGAGTGGTGGCAAGACAGCACCCCAACCATGGCGACACAACAGCAGCAGCAACAGAACACACAGCAACAAGCCCTCGGGTCGTCTGCAGACGGCGAGGCGTTCACGGCGGCACACCAGCAAACCGGGGTGCACCACATGGAGCGGGCACCCAGCCTTGAGTTGAAGATGGAGACCGTCATTCCCAACCGCGAAGAGATTACGAGAGCCAAAGAACAGAGCCGAGAAGCTGCCCAACTAAGAGTACCCCCCTCCTGGCTTCTCTTGCATCCTTGCCTTGACGAGTATTATTTTTTTTATTTTTATTTATATATTTATTTTTCTCCTTCCGCAGACATACACACGGTGGATAAACTCGCAGCTGAAGGACGGCTCGCCTCCCATCCAAATCAACGACCCCATACAAGACCTGCGCAGTACTGCCCCCCTCCTCTTCCACTTCCCCTCTACAGAACCTCCGTCCCCACGTGCAGCGACGAGGCAACCATTCATTGAAACCACTACAGCGGTTGACTTGCAAACCATGGAATTCACCCCATTGGCTGTTACCACACAGCCCGACCATTAATACTCTGATGTGTGGACTCACTGTTGTTGTGCGTTGCACGGACGTAGATGGCGTGGTGCTGATAAACCTGCTCCACCGGCTGTACGGGATTCCATTGCCGCACTACCACATGCAACCGAACAGCAAGATACACGCTTTGGACAACGTGGTGATGGCGTTCAACATGCTCGAGCAAGTGACGAGCACCAGCTACCCCTTCCTCAAGCCCGCCAGTACGACCACCACGCTCTCTCTCTCTCTCTCGTGTTGGCGTGCAGTTCTCTTACTGGATCGGTCGCGACTG
The DNA here is from genome assembly GCA_902749335.1 of Acanthamoeba triangularis. Lineage (NCBI taxonomy): Eukaryota > Discosea > Longamoebia > Acanthamoebidae > Acanthamoeba > Acanthamoeba triangularis. The sequence continues at coordinate 7,584 of CACVKS010000380.1, forward strand.
GCAGACATTATCGACGGAGACGTTAAGATGATGATGGGCATGATCTGGACACTCGTGCTGGACTCTGGAGTGAGAAAGCCGCTTGCGGTCGGTACGGATCCTAGTCAAGGCGAAGGGGCATTACCGACGTGTGTGTTGATTGAATGGGAAATGATGTCACGCAGGAGGCGCTGCTTCGAGTGGAGCGAACACGGGAGAACAGTCTCCTCCTCGTCCGCTCAACATGCAGTCTTTCGAACAGACCGCGAACGCGGCCCTCTTGAACTGGTGCCAGGAGCGCACCAAGGGCTACGAAGGCGTCAACATTCAGAACTTTACGGAGAGGTGCGCAAGCCAATGTCTCCTGTGGCGTAATGGTGATCACCGTGTGAGTGCATGTTTCATCACCTCATCATCGAGCTCGACTCTGTAGCTTTGCCGACGGGTTGGCCTTCAACGCTCTGCTGCACAGCTACGACCCCTCCTTGGTCGAATACCAGATGCTGAACCCGGTACGTCATCGCCGCTATGTGTGGCGCGGTAGAGTGTGGTTTTCTTAGGCTCGTCTTCATCACCAGGCCTCCAGGGACGAGAACTTGCGCATCGCGTTCACCACCGCCGAGCACAGGCTCGGGATCCCGCAACTTTTGGATGTCGGCGACCTCGATGGCCAGCACCCGATCGACGCGCACAGCGTCATCACGTACCGACCTCCCAACCACCTCTCGTCTCACCGTCGCTTTGTTGTCGTTGACTCGTCCATTGCTTGCGCCAGGTACGTCTCTGAGTACGTCAAGCGGTTCGAGGCGCCAAGGTCGGAGCAGCCCAGGCCTCCCTCCCCAGTACCGGTCCCGGCTTTCGTCGCTCCAGTTGAGGTGGAGCCGCTGAGCTTCCCTCAGCCGGTGGCCCCTCCGCTTCCGCCGCGTCAGCAGACTCAGCAGACGACGATGGGCTACGACCCGTATGCGGGCTATCAACAGCAGGCCCCGCCGCCGTATGGATACGGACTGGCGCCTCCTGTGGGTTATTATGCGCCTCCCACATACTACCCTCAGCCGCCCGTACATCAACAGGCGCCGCAGGGTCAGGGCGTGAATCTCGTACGCATTCGCACCCCTCTTCGTGTGCTTTTCTGAGACAACACGTCATCATCTCACACACCACCTCTTACTGCAGTATGACCACCGCAAGCCCAAGGGGGGTGGAGTGGGGCGAAGGCTTGTGGAGAAGACCTACCTCTGGGGCAAGAACTGAGGCCCCGCCCGGCACGATACGCGCGCTGGAAAATAAAAGATTTTTATGTTTCTTTTTAGCAGCGAGTCGCTACACGAGATGGAGGCAGAAGAGGGGATCGTTGCTGAAGGGGAAGGCGTTCCCAGTTCACCTCGCCCTGAAGTGAACAGCTCACGTGAGACCTCCCCCAAGAGGCGCGGGCTCAAACAGAAGGCGCCCCTCGCGAAACGGCCGCGGTCTGCTGGTACGCCCCTAACCCCCCCCCCATCGACACGCTAAGAGGAGGTGCATGAACATGCCACTTCATCCAGACGTACAGCAAGTAGCTGCGATGGAAACCTCTCAAGCTGTATGTCTCTCTTCCATACAACGTCCATGTTCGTGCCATTTACATTTTCTCTTAGGCTCTCAGTCACTCGCTGCCATCCTGCTCGTTGGCGTTCGCCAAGCTTCGAGGCCGCATATCGTCGCTCTTCGATGAGATGAGCCATATGCAGGTATTCCCTTCCTCCTTCAGGCGTGCTGGTGGATAGGCACATAGTTTGCGGTCTCACCACTTCTGTCAGCTGTCCATGGAGGAGGAGCGTAGAGCAAGAGAGCAAAGTGAGGCGAAGGCCAAGGCGCGAGTAGCCGATACGCCCTCTTCTCCTTCTACCGAGAGCCACGATGAGTGCATTAGCGAGAGACGCCAGGTAAGCCACCATCTTATATTCTTTGGGGGTGCGTGTGCTGCTCCCACTTACATTTGTCCGAGACTAGCTCGAAGAGTCTCTAAAGCGAGCCTTGGAGGAGAACGATAAGTTGAAGCACGAACACTCGGCGTTCGCGGCTAAGCTCAAGGCCAAGAGCGACTGTATCGAAGCTCTAAAGGTATTCGTCTGCTCCATTTCTTTGATGGTAGGATGGGTGAGATGCTTGTCCTCCTGCGCAGACAGAGCAGTATCAGTTGGAGGCCAAACTTGGCGACAAGGAGAAGCAATTGGCAGCTCTCGCTACGAAGGTGAGCAGGAGTGACGACTTGATCGATACGTTTGAGCTCAACTTCAAGCAAGTACAGCAAGAAGTGGAGGAACTCTCGGCTGCCTTTCGCATGGAGAGAGAGACCGGTACCGTATCCATACGAACATCTCTGATAGAGCTAACTTGTAGGCTCTCAATTAGTCGAATCGCTAAAGAAGACGCACTCGTCCCTGCTGAGTCAGCACGAAGACATCTCAGGTATGCCTCGCCTCGCCCACGGCGAGCACAAAATAACATTGACACGATGAGTGCGTGATCCCACAGAGGTGCTAAGACTGCGCAATGAAGAAGCATCGAAGTATCACCAGCGACACAAGTCGCTGCAGGATAAAGTCTTTACGCTCGAAGCAGAGGTCACAAGCCGCCAGTGCCGCATAGAGAATCTAGAAGCCGAACTGAAGAAGGTAGATTCAGGACCTCTGTGCACGCCTCACTGCTGAGTGACTCGCTTCCCATTCCCTAGGAGCAGCAACAGACGGCCAATGTGCGTGAGGAGCTGGCCAGAGCTAGGGAAGACAAGGAGGTAACGCTCAACTCTCACAGATGAAAGCAGTAGAAGTCTGATCAGAATGCGCCAGTCTTCCTTGAGCTTGTGCGAACAGCTGCAAGGCTTGATCAACGCTGCCACCAAGCGAGCCTCGGATCAGGAGTCACTTGTTGCGGACCTGAGAGCGGCGAACCAGATTTTGTGCGATAAGAACTTCGAGGTAAGCTGCTTTCTTCATTGTAACCGTCGCCTGACCTCCGTGCAGCAACAGCGGGAGAGCGCAAGGGAATTGAACCTGTCTCGGGCGCGTGAGGTTGAGCTGAAAGCCGAAGTCGACCGCCTTGCCCAGCGGCTGCAAGTGGCCGAGACCAGCAGCGAGAGCGCCAAGAAGGAATGGGCGGAAAGAGAACGCGTCCTCGGGGAGCGTTTCTTGCTGACACAGCAACTGTTGAAGAGGCAGACTGACCTGTACGGTCAATCCATCGCCCACGTTCTGCCACTTGGTTAAAGCTGCAACCTCACGAATACTTCTGCAGCGAGGAGAAGCTGAAGCGAGAAGAGACCGCGAATCCGAGGGCAGCCGCAACAGAAACGTGTACACCTCCAGATCCCATGCAGGAAGAGAAAGAACCAACGGTACGCAAGGAGCGCAAAGGGGATTGCACCATGCTTACCGGTCACTGACAGATGGTCAAGCACACGCCCGAGAAACCAGCCCACGCGACGGCCAAGAGCAAGTGGACAAGCTCGCTCGAGGTAGCTTCCCCTCAGGCTGTCTCCGTCGAACCATCACCGAGGCGAGAGCCCACCGTGGGGTCGTCCAGTCGCCCTGTGTGCTTAATCAACATCGGAGACGAGGACGAAGAACCGGCCATTCCCTTGGCCTGCTCTCCCTCTCCCAGGAGCCGTCAACTCTCAGCTTCGCCGAAGAAGCGAGAAGCTGAGCCGACCTTCTCGAGCCCCGAAGAGACGAACGAAAGCGACCACAGGAACAAAGACGATGAAAGCAAGCACATCGCCCACTCCCTGGCAAGCCCAGTGGTACCTTCGTCCACGTCGGACGCCGGCGGAAACAGAAGAAGGTCGAGGCTGCGACAGACGCAGCCCAGCACCGCGGCGGCCCTCGTCGAGAGAAACCTTTGCCCCTGCGGCCAGCCGGGCTACGGCCTCATGGTACACCACCGACCGCCATCTCTCACTCCTCGCCAGAAGCCAACATGCTTCTGTTCTCTCCGCGCAGTACCGCTGCCGCATCTGTGGCAGACCGTACCACAAGGAGTGTGTGGATGACGGCGGTGGACACGCATTCGGTACGTGCCACCCAACGCCGACGTTGATCGGCGCTGAACAAGTCACTCCTGACTGAAGAGAGAACTCGCGCCCTGCACCACAGGTGCACTCTACACGTGTCAGCAGTGCAAGACGGACCTCGAGCAACATGCGTGATGAGTCTCCCTCGTCAAGGAAGCCATGCCATTGTAGATAAGAAGAGGAGGAAGATGACGGAGAAGGATGGGATGAATGCGCACACTTCGATTGCGCTTCGTGTTTCACGTCAGCCAGGACAGCGCACACTCGCAACAAAAACAGAAGAGAGCTTCAAGCAAACATGTCGTACTCGTCGTCCACCATGTCCTCGTGGACGGCGGCGGTGGTCTTCGTGGGGGCCTTCTTCTTTCCCTTCTTGCCCTTCTTGGCCGAGGAAGCCTTGAGCTTGTCGTTGACGACGACGTTGAGCGTGGCGATGAGGTCCTTGACGTCTTCGGCCTCAACGTCAACAGTCGCCTGCCTGAGCATCTCCTTCAGGAAGGTCGTGTAGAAAGCGCTCGCCTGGGTGCAAAAGTATCGTCAGATTGGTGCCTCTATCATTGACCACATGATTTGCAGTTGTAGAGTGAAGGTTGTACTGAGAACGGCGCCACTTTCTTGCTCACCAGCTCGGCGAGCTTGATGAACTCCTTTTCGCTCCTAGGCTTAAAGGTCTCGAGTGTGATCTCCTTCTTCGCCTCGCCCTCGTCGCCGTCATCGCCGAACAGGATGTCCGAATCTTTGAGCGCTGAGTCCTTCACGGCGAACGCATCCATCGCGTTTTCGAGATCGGAGGCCACGACCTGCTCCTGCAGCCTCTTCTTCTCCTCGTAGGTCAATTTGCGCGGGGCTTGGTCCTCTTCCTCCTCCTTCTGCCTGATCTTCTCGGCAAGGGCCTTTCCTCGCTTTTTCTTGCCTGATACTTGCGTGAATGTCTTCTTCTCCTCGGGCGGACCAGCGGGGGCCTTCGTTTCCTTAGGCTTATCAAAATCCTCCCAATCATCAGTGGCAGGACCGGCGGTGTCCTCCTCCTCATCATCCCAGGCATTCACGATGGTGGGCTTGTTGTCAGCCGGCACCTTCACCTCAAAATCGTCATCATCTGCGCATCCAGATTAAGGCAACAGTTAAATTGATCCTCACAATTGTGCCTGGCGAAACGAGCAGGCCGTACCCCACGACATGTTTGGTCTGATTCTCTTCCTGTGTGCGCTCCCTGTCCGAATTGGGTCACTCAACAAACTGCCGATGTGGAGAGGAGGAAATGAATCTGGAAAACTCTCATTCTCTAAATTTTATGGAGAAGTCCCGAAACTATGGGAAAATCAGGCGGTAAGCACAAAAAGTTGAAAAATGTTGCTCGCCCACCACGGCAAATAAGTCCGGCACAACCCAGATCATCATTCATCATCACAACAATCATGTCGAACAAAGCCGCCGCTGAAGCCAAAGCCAAGGGTAACGCCTTCTTCCTGAAGAAGCAGTACCCTGAGGCTATCGAATGGTACACCAAGGCCATTAAGGCCGACCCGAATGACTCCACCTTCTACTCCAACCGCTGCGCTGCGTACATGGGCCTTGACAAGTTCAACGAGGCGCTCGGTGATGCTGAGATGTGCATCAAGCTGCAGCCCGCTTGGGTCAAGGTGCCGCCCCTCCCTGCCCCGTTGCACTTTTTAACTGTAATTTTAGAACAATTATGGCATTAAATGCCAAAACCAGATCGCTTATCTTGGTTTGGGTCACTAGGGATGGTACCGCAAGGGTGCTGCCCTGATGTCTCTTAGCCGCTATGAGGAGGCTGCCATGGCCTTCAGGAAGGGTATTGAGTACGAGCCTCAGAATGACGATCTGAAGCAGAAGCTCGAGGATGCCGAGAGGCAGGCCAAGTATGCCCCCAAGAGGTTCAAGGAGGACGGCGTACGCTTTCCCCTCTTACCTGCATTTACGGCCGCATGCGCTTAATCTTTCATTTGCCTTTCTTCCATTTAGTCTGCCCTCAACGCGGCCGAGCTCGCCAAGGAGGAGGGCAATGCTCTCTTCCGTAACGCCAAGTACGAGCAGGCCATCGAGAAGTACACCAGGTGCGCTTCTCTTCTTGCCTTCTGCTCGCGTGAGTGAGATTTCCTCGCGGAGCCAATCTCATCTAGATTTGGCGCTGTGTGCAGGGCCATCACCCTTGCCTCGACCGAGGAGGAGAAGGCGACCTACTACACCAACAGGGCCACTTGCTACGCTCAGCTGCACCATTTCAAGGAGGTGGTGGACGACACTACCGCGGCGATCAACATCAAGCCCTCTTCTAAGGCTTATCTCCGTCGCGGCCTCGCCCTCGAGAGCTTGGAGAAGTACAAGCTCGCTCTGGAGGACATGAAGAAGGTGCTGGAGCTGGACCCTGGTGCTATGGTGGCTTCGCAGGCGATCCACAGGCTCACGCGTGCCGTCAACAACTTGTAAACCATATCGAGGGAGAGTGCGATTGTTGGCCAGTTTTGTGATGGAGCTTTCGATTCGAGATTAAAAATGAATCGTGTGTTGCGCTTTTCCTTTTGATTTTGTTGTTTTTTGTTTTCTGATCAGATGCAGGCACCACCAACATGAGGTCCAACTTTCGTGCACACTACTACACGTCGTTGGGGTTTCAAGGAGCCGAGCTGAAGAGCTCGCTCGAGCTCATGCTCAAGGACAACGTTGTAGGTCCGTTCGCTCGCCGCCCACAATTATGCATCTCGCAACAGCAATTAATGAGATGAGAGTTTTGGCCGCAGAAACGAAGAAGCTACACAAGATCTGCTTGTCATGTGCGCTTCCTCCTGAGTATCGTGCCATCATATGGAAGCTTCTACTCGGTACCTTCTAGGCCAAACCTTGCCCACTGCGAGCATCAGTACTCTGTTCGCTCACAACGCGCGCTGTCCAGGCGTGCTGCCGGGCTACCGGGAAGTGTGGGAGTTCGTCCACCAACAGAAGACGGCTCAGTATGAGGACATCAAGCACGCTGCGCTTCTCATCTATCGCTCTGTTTTGCCGCCTTCCGACGCGGCCAGGTGCCTATCCACTCTTGTGCCATTGACGCTGTTGGTCGTTGAGCAGCAGCGACTGACGTTGTTTCCTCCAGCGACACAATCCGATCACTGCAGGGCCGGCCCGACATCTCCCAGGCTCCAACAGAGCACCCAGGAGATTCACCGTCAGAGCCTCGAGCAATCCCATCACCGTCACCATCATCCGCCACAGCGCAAGTACGCTTGATGCTTTGCTCGTGTGTCTGGTGCGTGTGGGGCGTGCTCGCTCACGTGTGGCACAGCTTTCCAAGAGCGAGATGGCGGACCTGCTGTCCGTCGTGTATAGAGTACAGACGTATTTATTCGACGAATCGTCGCAAACAGCTCAGGTTCGGACCTGGTCTCTCTCCCACACCCAGCAAAGGAAGGACTTGTGTGGCTGACCCGCGTCTGTCCGCTTGCTTCCCACTAGAAACAAGACTACGATGCCGAAGAGCTACGCCGCATCGCCGAAGTGTTTTGCCAGGTGTGCGGGACTCAGAGCGAGGCCGACGCCTACTGGTGCTACTCGGCCTTTCTTCAGTGCCGAGAACAGATCTATGGCCACCACGCCACCGGCATCTACCACCAAGTACGACATGTTCACTGCACTCGTTTGCCCCCACTGGTCTGTATCTTACACTTCCCTGTTTCATGCCTCTACCAGATCAACGTTCTCTCTCGTATTGTCGAGAAGTGCGTGCCGGACGTGTGGCGACACCTCCTTTCGCTGCACATCACACTCGACGGCTTCAGCTACCAGTACGGCTAGCCCGTGCCCGTTCATTGCACTCGCGATGCGACCTCAAGTCGCGACTTCTTCTCTAACTCTCTCTCTCTCTCTCTCTTCAGGTGGTTTCGGGGCTATTTCACATCCTGTCTTCCTCTACATTCTCTGGACAAGTACGCTGACCAACTCTGGTGTGCTATGTGCGTGCGTCGTATGCGCGTGTGGCGTAAGGACACCGTTGCGCGTAACACCACTTTCACCCGCGTCTTGCTATTATTTTCTCCCCTGCAGGGTGTGGGATCGGGTGATGGCGGTATCACACGATTTCCTCGCCTGCCTGGGCTGCGCCATCATCATGCACCTCAAGTACAAGATCCTCGACATCTCCAACCCGCGCGAACTCAAACACTTCCTCGGACGCATTCACGTACGGCCCATGACCGTCTTTCAGCTTCTTGTGTTTACCTGCTATGGTCTTCGGGCCACTACCGGTCAACTCACCGCGATCTATGAGCAGCTGCCCAAGGTGAACGTGGAGCAGTTGATCGCCAAGGCTACCGAGCTGTACTCCGGCGACCTCCTAGAACTGCAGGTCAAGACCAAGCAGCTGGCGCCAACTTGACCGAGGGGACGAGGGCACGTGCGACCTCAAAGCTCCCTGACGACAGTTGCCATCCGGAGCATCTCCTCGCCAAGGAGATGCACTTGCGGACGCCAGGGAACGAGCACAACCTTTCAATGATTTGAGCGGATTGGACAAATTGATTGAAATTTCAGTAAATATTCTAACATAGCTCACCCCACGTGGAGAACAATGGTCAGTATTAGGCAAATTAGACCGGGCTCTTGACTCTTCGTTGAGAACTTGGTGAGCGTCCGCCCGTTGGCCGGAGGCGCCAAGTGCGGTTAGAGAGGTGTGTCGTGTTCCCAGAAGGACGGGGTCGGCCGGGGCTTCTTCCTTCAACACCGCCCTTTTCTACTGCCAAGCTTGTTATACTCACCACCAGTTTACACACGAGTCACACTCATCACCACACAGCCCGCTAGGCGAGCCCACAGCACGCAACTCATACAAAACGCACACAAGACATGACAAGTTCCGAACAATACCACGACGACTGCGGCCAAGGCGGCACCACGTGCACGCAGCCGCAGACCAAGACTGAACTCGTTGCGGTGGCCACGGCGGTCGCTGCGGTCGGCTGCAGGCTCATGGAGCGCCGGGGCAAGCTCCGCCCGAGGAAGAGCGTCTCCGAGATGACGGTGCCGTGCGAGTCGCGCACCGAGCTCAAGTCCCTCCAGACCGCCGAAGCCGGTATGCAACCACATCTCCTCCTTGCCCTTCAATTTGTCAAGATTTTAAGTCATCTTCAATAGATTATTAACACTTCTTTTTATTTTGCTGACGTGGCATAGGTGTCGAGGTATCGCGGGTGCAGGGCTCCTTGATGTTCACCGTGGGCCACTACCGGGTGTGCCACCTCATCGGCAGCGGCGGTGGCGGCCGGGTGTATGCGGGGCTCGACCCGGTCACAGGCCAGCAGGTGGCGCTCAAGATCTGCTCGAAGCAGCTCACCGAGCGTCAGATGGCGCGGCTGCGTACCGAGTACAACGTCATGAGCAACCTCGCGCACCGACACATCATCAAGCTCCACGGCGTGTTCGAGAACGACTCCCGGCTGTGCCTCGTTATGGACTACGCCGAGGGCGGCGACCTCTTCGAGCACATCAAGGCCMACAAGCAGCTGCCGCGRCCAGAAGCGCGCCGCCTCTTCCGACAGCTGGTGAGCGCGCTGAGCTACATGCACTCCCAGGGCTACATGCAYCGCGACCTGAAGCCGGAGAACTGCCTCCTGGACAAGGACCGCAACCTCCTGCTCGCCGACTTTGGCTTCTCCAACTTCTGGTCCTCCTACAAACTGGAAACTGAGGGTGCGTCCAMACAACTRCTCGAAGGGTTGCAATGTAACCATCAGACCACTCATACGTGGCATTCCACAGGCGTGGGATCGCTCAACTATGCTTCGCCCGAGATCATCACATCATCGGCCACCTACGTCGGACCCGAGGTTGATCTGTGGTCGCTGGGCGCTGTGCTCTACACGATGGTGACCGGCAAGCTGCCCTTCTACGCCGCCGATCCCACCAGCACTCATCGCAAGATCCGGCGGGGCGCCTGGCGAGTCGACGCGCACATCAAGAGCGATCCCGACGTGTTCGACCTGCTCTGCCGGCTGCTGGAGCCCAACCCACTCAGGCGCGCCACCATCTGGGACGTGATCAACCACCCCTACTACAAGGGCAGCGGCAAGATCAGCGCCGAGGGCGGCTGCGGCTCGTCTTCCACGACCACGCGCACGTCGCCGCCGGTGTCGCCGACGGGATCGGACACGCTCAGCTTCCTCCCGGACTCCTCTTCATCCAGTGGAGCGGCTACGGCAACTTCGCCTTCGTCCTCTTCCTTCCCCTCGTTTTCCTTCTGCACGTCTCTGTCCTCGTGCACATGCTCGACGTGCGCTACCGCCTCCTGCACGACACCGACATCGACAACCACCACCACCACGATGAGGGCGTCGGACATGAGCAAGCCGACGAAGGAGAAGAAGAAGCGAACGAAGCACTTGCTCACACCAATTGCAGAGGAGGGTTGTAAATAAAAATATATTTTTCCATTTTTCCATTTTTGATTGCATAGTTTGCATACCGTAAAATGGCAGCGATTTTATTTTCTTTTTGGTCTTCAGCGGCGATTTATATTTCGATTTGTTGAATTCAAGAGATCAATCGAACACGGAATGTCCATCCACAAGCTCGACAAGACCCACGCTACGGTGAACCTCGAGGAGGCCGCCACCCGCACCGGCACCATCCGCTCGGTGCCCTACCACGAGACCATCGCCTACCAGCGCTTCTACGCCAATGTGTTCACCAAGGCCACCGTCTTCGGCAAGAGGCTGATTCCCCTGACCAAGAACTACGCCCCCACCGCTCTCCGCTGGGGTGCCCTCGCAGGTCTCGCTGCAGCCTACGTCATCGAGCCTTCCTTCCTCACCAAGTACTTCACCAAGTCCGAGTCCAAGTAAATTGTATGGCCCCCCTCTCAATTTTGCTAATCTTGGGCCAATTTAAATGTTCCGAGCGAAGATGAATC
>CACVKS010000381.1:0-19986 GCA_902749335.1 Acanthamoeba triangularis
CCCCCCCCCCAACAACCATTTTCGTTGCCCTGGTGCATGCGGACACTTCTGGACCTCTAACCCCGGCGTAGGCTGGTGGTCCTCTCTCGCACCACCACAGCTAATCGCTTTGTTGGTGGTGTGTGTTGTGTTCGTGTGTGTCTGGGTGTGTGTCGTGTGTGTGTGTGCGTCGTGTGTGTCGCCAGACGCTCGCACGGGCATTGCTACTTCCTGGAGCGGAAGAATGGCTCGTTCGCTGGCAAGACGCCGACCGGCGGACCTGGGCCAGAGCCCGAGGTCCAGCCACAGCAGGACACAGAGAGCGACGAGTGGCGCTATCTGTGGTTTGTCCTCAACAACAGCGTGCTCTACTACTACGCCACCAGTGAACCGGTACTTACGCACCCACGGGCACGACACACAATACTCACACACACCATCGCATGTCTGACTCTGTTTCGGTGTGTGGGTTCAGCTCAAGTTGCTGGGCGCGATTGATCTGCTGTTGTGCAGTGTCAAGGAGGTGCCCGCAGAAGAGGCCCGAGAGGACCCCGACTTTAGGCAGATCATTGCGAGCCTTCAAGCCAAGCACCCCGAGAAGCAGAATCTCTACGCATTTCAGGTGATCACACGCGCACTCAACGCACACGACACACACGACACACCGCACACAGGCCACCAGCGATGCTCAATGGAGAGGTGGCCTCAGGTTGTGTCGTGGGAGCGAACGTACTATCTCCTGTGCGAGGACGCGGCTGAAGGTCGGGGCTGGGTCCAGTCCATGCAAGCCGACATCGACGAAGCCCGTCTCCGATCAATCCAACGCGAACAGGTATTTATTTATCTATTTATATTTATTTTATGATCATACATTCTTATTTATCAAGTCTAAAAGTTATTTTGATTTTTATTTCTTACTTTGTTGCGGTCTGCAGGAAGTGGTGAATCGCGAGCAGATGCTGCTGGAGATCGGTCTGTCACAGCGCACGCTGGCCAGAGAGACGCGCAACCAAGACGAGGAGACGAAGCTCAAGCGCGAAATGAAGGAGAAGGTGAAGAAGAAGACGATCATGGAGAAAATGAAGGTAGAGATCGACCACAGGAAGAACGAAAACGAAAACGAAAACGAAGCCGATGAGCCCGAAGAAAACGAAGAAAAGAACGAAGGCAAGGCTTCGGGGGCGGGCAGTGGTTCGGGGCTGAGAAAGGGCAGCCGAGGCCACCACCAGCTCACCACGTCGGTCAAGGCCGGCGAGAGCGAAGCCAGCGCCAAGGAGAAGAAAGCAAAGAAAAAGAAAGAAAAAGAAAAAGAAAAGGAGAAGAAGCGGAAAGAGAAAGAGAGGGAGAAGGCCACCAAGAAGAGCGCCGGCACCATGAAGGACGCCAGCACCTCCAGTCTCGACAAGACTGCCGTCGCCGGCGGCGGCGATGCGCTGATGGACGAGTTTCTGGCGCTGCTCGAGGAATCAGAGACGAACATTCAAGACATGCGCCAGGACCTCGACAAGATGGAGCAGAAGAGGAAGAAGGGCGGTGACGCCAAGAAGGAGAAGAAGGAAAACAAGAAGGAGAAGAAGAGCAGCCTCAAGCGCCAACGCGCCAAGGAGAAGAAGGAGGCCAAGGAGCAACAACATCAACTACAACTACAGCAGCAGCAGCAACTGGTCGACCAGGCCGGCGACGAAGCGGCGGCAATGACGACGCGATCGAAGCGCAAGAGCCTCTCCCTGGTCAAGCGGGCATCGCTAGGCGTGTGCGGCGTGTGCGGCGTGTGCGGCGTGTGCGGCGTGTGCGGCGTGTGCCGAGGGATTAACTGGAAACGAMCGCAGCTTCGTTCGGCGATGAGGAGGACGAGGACGAAAGCGTGCTCAAGGCCGGCTCGCTGCAGATGCGRAAGGAGAACGCCAAGATTTGGCAACTGGGCCGAAAGGCCTGGAAGGACCTGTGGGTGGTCCTGCGGGACGACGGCTGCCTGTACTACTATTCCTCCCGACAAAAGGTCGGTGTCGCCCCCTCCCCAACCAACACGCCCTCGTCGACTGACCGACACCCGTGACACTTGGTGGCGTGCACTCTCGCACTGTGGAATGTGAAAAACGTGTTTTTTATTTTATAATTTATTTTCCAATTTATTTGGCAGTATCTGACGGGCGAGGAGCTGGGCAATGTGAACATGGTGATGKCCGGCATCCGCAGCTACGAGATTCATGGCAGCGATGAMCACSCARCGATCMACGAAGGTACTGGTCCCACTGCGACCRACGACACGACACGACACGACACGACACGACACGACACGACACGACACGACACGACACGACACGACACGACGCGACACGACGCGACGCGACACCACGACACCACCACGCCACCGCACACGGTGACACTCTATGGGATAGGAACGCTGGCGGGCAGTGGCGGCGGCAGCGCGGTCGGGGGCAAGTCACTCGGGCGCTCTACGTCACTGTCGAACCTCAAGGGCGCCCTGCTGCCAGGCCGTGGCAAGGACGACTCATACAGTAGTAGTAGTGGTGGTGGTGGTGGGGGTGCTTCCTCGCTGACCTCTTCCGGCAACATCGACAAGAAGGCTTCGTCTTCTTCGTCTTCTTCTCCGCCATCCTCCAACAAGAGCGCCTACTTCGAAATCATAGCAAGTACGCCCATATCAGTTGGGCATGCGTGTGCGGTGACGCGTGTGCGGTGATGCGTGTACGATGGCGAGTGTACGTGTGCGCTGACACGTGTGGTTTTCATTTGTAAAGTGAACCGCAACTACGTGTTTGCGGCGGAGACGAGCCAGGAGAAGGACAACTGGGTCGCCGTGATCAACGCGCTCAAACAGAAGATGATGGACCTGCTGCTCAAGAACACCCTGGCCGAACGCCAGACCTCCATCCAATACGCCCTCCAGGTTTCACCCCCTTCATTAACCAACTCAATTTTTTTTATTATTATTATTTCCTTTTAAGCATATTTTTATATATTATTTATTTATTTATATAAAATCCAATCAAAACCCAGAACAACGAAGCCGGAGAGATCGAAGCGGCGGTGGAGGGCGGGAAGTCGGAGATGCGACGCCTCCTCAACATCGAAGGCAACGATCAGTGCGCTGACTGCAGCGCCTCCAGTACAACCCCCCGCGCTCTGCTTTTCTTGATAGCCAGGATCTTGTTCTAACGACACGACACGACACGACACGCGCCACCGCACTCACGCACACGACAGATCCCGAGTGGGCGTCGCTGTCGCTGGGTGTCTTCATTTGCATCGAGTGCAGCGGCGTGCATCGGGGCATGCACCTCAACGGCGCGCCCTCGAAGATCCGATCCCTCACGCTCGACATGTGGGACGACGCCATGATTCGGGTACCCCTGTCGGCCCCATGTAGTTATTCAGTATAGCCTGTATTGACGTGAAACCAACGCCACCAGTTCATGGAGAATGTGGGCAACCGCAAGGCCAATGTGGAGTGGGCCGCCCAGTTGCCCGAGGACCACAAGCCACCGGCCACATTGTGCGTTTCTCGCCCCCCAACACCACCCACACCCACACTCACCTTTTCACACACACCGTACAGTAAGGAACGAGTCGAGTTCATCAGGAGCAAGTACGAACTCAAGAGATACTGCGCTTCTTGAATCGGACTTGCCGTTAAAGGAAAAGTAATAAAAACTATTTTAATTTTTCCGACGAATCAACAAAAAGCAAGCTGGCCAGGGTCACCAGACAAGATTCACTAAGGGCTGTCCCATAACTAGAGGCCAAGCAGTAGATATTGGCTGGAGGGGGTGTGGTAAACAATTTGGACATTATTTAGATTGAAGAGTTCAAAGTCCTGAAAGGACTTGCCAATTGGTTCCTTCCAACCAACAACAAAACACTCTCCTCCCTCACATCCATCACACAAAGCACTCTCCTACCTTGAACCCAGGGCGTTAACTTTAAGCCTGTTCATCTGGGTGGGGGATCAGGGGTGAATGGCGTTCCCTCTCCTACAGGTCCAATAATTGGCTAAGAGCAACAAAAGATAAGGTGGACAAAGATAAAGGAAAAAGCTATTCCGCTGCCGGGAATCGAACCCGGGGCGCATGGGTGAGAACCATAAATGTTACCGACTACACCACAGCGGATTGATTGGTTACGAAGCACTCCACTTTTTGCACAGTGATATTATCTGCTCCAAGTATTATTATGTACCAGGTTGCTCGGTATGGGTCTACCCTACTCAGAACTTGACTCTGTGGAAGTAATGGAGTTCATTGCTTTTGTTGTGCATATTGTTGGGTTTGCAAGGCTAGAACATCCATGCCATTTTTCTCCCACATTGTAGTGCCCTCCCTCTCCAACCACTCAGGGTGGTGTGGACTGAAGATGATGAAGAGTTGAAGTAGCCCACAAAGCCAACAGGAACTGCTTGTACTGTGTGTAATTGGCATCAAATGCTGAGACACTGATGCTCCCTTAGAATAGATCTTGTGGTGGATAGAGTGAGAGCATATGATGAAGTGGTTGAGCTCCATATTGTCCCAGTGTGGCTTGACAACCTGGAAGTGGTCCCACCCCTTGATTCCAAGAAGTCTCCATACAATTAGGTGATGATTGCAATCCACTGCCTCTGCCCATCCAGGATCAGTTTAGATTTTGCAAGTGAAGGCAATATGACATAGAGTTTAACATACTGAATTTGAGCTCATTGTTTGGATCAAGCCTCTCCTGGTGTGAGGTAGTGGATGAGGAAGGAGTGGCTATGGAAGATTCCAACCTGCTCAATGCTACATAGAAGATGTTTCAAGCCTCAGACATTGATGGATGTTGGGCACAGATGATGGTCATCTGGTGGGCACAGACTATCATCTGCTGGGCACATACAATCATCTGTTGGGCACAGATGACAGTCATCTGCTGGGCACAGACAATCATCTGTTGGGTGCAGACAGTCATCTGTGCAATCAACAGATGTGTGGAGCCAAGCACCTTGACTGTGTCCTTGATCCTGTACAGTGTTGAGAGAAGCCAGTCCTCAATGTAGTTGACATTGGTGATCTCATCTTCATCAGCATTGGTTAGCTTCACAGGGCCAATGATCCTAAGATGCTGCTGCCTCCTCTCCTCCTCCTCCATAGCAATCTGCTTCTCCATCATCATCATCTTCTGCAGTGTCACCTTCTTGCCTGTTGTTGTGCTCTTCCTACACTGTCCCCTTTTCATGAACACCAGGTTCACTCATAAATTCTTCTTTCCCTCACCTTTCACCTCCTAGTATCATACCATGCCACTCTCCTTGGCATCACCACATCTCCTTCTGTAATACCACTGGTTATGTCCTCCTCTGAACCAAGGTCTTTTTCAGTACCCCCAAAATGTTCTGCAGTATGTTATGTACTTTCATCAACCAGCTTGTGACAAGTCTCATGATAAAATTGAGGCCATTGGCCAGAGACCATGTTTGATGTTTTTCCAGTGATAAAAATGGTGAACCCTGTACAAAATTTGCTGAGTTCTTGTGAGTCCTTTGTGCTGGCAAAGCAGGTGAAAAAAAAAGAAAGGCAATGAATTACAAGAAAATCAGTGTGTTTGTCCTTCATCTTGAGGAGGGTGAAAAATTGCACCTGTGGATCTGCCAATTGCGCTCAATACCAATTCAGTCTGTACGCCTCAAAGAGGCAAAAAAGCTTGCGCAGAAAAAAGCGCAGGAGGGGGAAAATCTATTCCGCTGCCGGGAATCGAACCCGGGGCGCATGGGTGAGAACCATAAATGTTACCGACAACACCACAGCGGATTGGTTGTTCAAATTTGCCTCAACCACAGTTTATCAAAGGTTTATACTCTCCTCTTGCGCTTTTTTTGTCTCAGAGTATTATTATGTACCAATCCAACTCATAGCAAAGTAGCAAAGGTAGTGAATCTTTCCTTACCATGTCTCTTCGTCTTCGAACTGCAGCTTTTGCTTGGCCCACACGCGCCGAATGCCGTCCTGCTCCTCGTCCAGTTGCGGCCGCAACTCGCATTCCTCGCACGGGTCCGCCGGTGGTGCGATGCCCCACAGCTTTTGCATGGCCTCATCGTAGTTGCGAGACACCTTCCGCCCTCCCGGTCCTGTCGTGTCGTAGTCGTGGTCGTGTCGTGTCGTGGTCGTGGTCGTGTCATGTGTCTAACAAATAATCAAGAAAGTGCTGGTGATAAAACCTACCTGGGACCTCGCCCCACATGCGATCCATGACGCTTCGCCACTTGTTCTCCAGCTGTCGGCGCAGTTTGTCACTGAAGTCCAACATGCCTCGGCTTATTTCCTGGGGGTCGAGGCCAACAAACTATGAGCATTCCAGACACATGCCACAACAGAATGAGAGTTATAAGGGAAAGGAATCAAGCTTCACGCACGTGGAAGTCGGCGGCGTCGAGCTTCTGGGCCAGGTCCTCCCACGAATCGAACAGGATGACGTGCGGCCAGTGGTAGAAGTCCGAGAACGAGAGCCACTGCCGCACCACCGTCGCGTTCAACTCGTTGTTGGGGTCCCAGTCCGCCAAGCTCTGCGTTCCCCAATACCGTGTGTGTGTGTGTGTGTGTGTGGTCGTGTGCGGTGTTGGCCGGCAGTCAGTCGGCGCGCACCACAAATGAAACGCGCAGTGGGTGGTACCTCGGCCTCTGGGTGACGCGGGTACCGCGACGCGCTGAGGTAGCGATGGTAGATCGCACCGTCCCACGTGCGCTCACGCACTTCGTTCGTCGATAAGAACACAATGTTAGCGAACTGTTCGGTTGTACTGTGTGCGGTGGTGTGTGCGGTGTGCGGTGGTGTGTGTGGTGTGCGGCGGTGTGTGCGCTGGTGTGCGTGTGTACCACAGCGCCAGTCCATGTGCCACGAGGTGAGGAGGTCGAGCGAGGGCACGATCATGGGGATGCCCATCCGGTAGTACTCGAAGATGGACATGATCGAGCACTGGTAGGGGATCACCACGACCCCCTTGAACGCCGTCAAGTCCGCGTACTTGTAGCTGCCCAGCGCCGACTGCATGGTGAGCGTGAACTTGCGCTGCGTCCTCGCTGAACTCCAAATCGCTGTCGTGTGCGTGTCGTGTCGTGTCGTGTGCGTGTCGTGCGTGAGCGACGTGAGATTTAAGGGGGACACAGTGGGCCACGGTGAGAGACACGCTACCTCTGAGCGGGTCGAAGAGGCTCTCGGTGAAGGTGACTCCTCGGCTGAGCCCCACCAGCAGCCTGTTCTCCGGCGCGGGCTTGTACGTGGCGCCCACATAGCCGCAGTACGACGGTATGAGCTCCACGTTTTGTATTCCTGCCGTGTGTGCGGTCGTGCGGGTCGTGTGTGCGTGTCGTGTCGCGTGTCGTGTGTGTGCGGCGTGCGGCGTGTGCGGTGTGAAATCGAGTAGCGAATGGCAGGGACAGGAAGAGGTGGCACGGAACCGGTGAAGTAGCGGATGTAGTGGAGGTCGTAGAGGTTGTTGGCCGCGATCACGTTGCGCGGGTCGGCTGCGAGGCGTCGCAGATTGTACACGAACCCGTCCATGCAAACCGCCTCGTCCCTATGTGCCCGCACACACGGCACACAGGGGACACACGCGACACAGGAGACACACGCGACACGACACGCACCAAAATCTAAACACACGACCATGTGCCTGTGCGCCGCGAGATGAAGGCATGTACGCGCGGGCGAGATCGAAGCGCGTGGTGGCGATCAGCATGATCGACTTGTTGAACGCCATGTAGGCTTCACATATGCCTGGTGTGCAATACATATTAATACAAAAGTGATATATGCATATATATGAATATATGAATATTAAAAATAATTCATGAATGACCGAAAGAAATGAAATGTTACCTGCGGGGTGGGTGCAGAGGAACGCGTCGACGTTTTCCTGGACCCACTCGCGGTACTCGTAGAAGAACCGGCGCTTGGTGATGCCGGGGCACGCGCCCAGCGTGTAGATATCCCGGTGGTCGATAATCTGAGGCCAACCAAGCGATGAGCACCACGCACGCACCGCACACGCACACACCGCACACGACACACACACCGTACACACCGCACACGCACGACACACACGTTTGAAGTGGTGGTACCTTGAGGCCCTGGTTCACCGCGCAGTTGCCCACGCGCGCGCAGTGTCCCTCGTGGAAGTTGAGATCGGTCACCTTGATGCCGAACCGCGGCACCAGGAAGTCCTTGATGTCCGAGATCGGACCCACATGAGTCGACATCGAGTACAGCCCAAACCCTGCGACCGCCCCAAAGTTAAGCTCGCACGACACGACCAACGACCAACGACACGTAACATGAGACGCAGACGCAGACGCAGACGTGCCTCGGTAGGCCGACATGTCCTCCTCCGACAGCTGTTGGTCGTCGACGTGCGTGAACTCGTAGGCGGCCAACTCTTGCGCCAGTGTTCCCGGCGGTGGTCGCAGCACCGGACCAGAGCCTCCGTACTGGTCGTGTCGTGTGTCCTGTGTCGTGTGCGTGTGTCGTGTCATGTCGTTGGTCGTGGTCGTTGGTGGTGTCGTTGGTCATGTGTCCGACGATCACGTACAGCGGCGGGAAGCAGGTCGCCAGCGGGAGGTCGAGCGCGAATGACGCTGAGGTACATGTAGATGTTGGCCGTCACCAGAAACATCAAGAAAAGGAACCCGGCAAACGCCCTGCCACAGAAAACAGAAGATGAAGATCATCACGAACATAAGATTATTAGGGTCCACGATTTATGTTCATTTTAAAAAGTAGTAAGCTAAAAGAAACAAAAATAAAATTAATAAAGGCAAACTAAAGTTTTTTTTAAAGAGGTGGCCTTGTGCACCATAACGACCGGCCGCTCACACTTCGTCCACGAAGCCCCGCACGACGCATTTCATCGATCAAAAGGAAAGGTGGCCCGTTTTCAATTTTTTAGATACAAAATAAGAGCGAAAGCGAAAACGAAAGCGAAAACGAAAACGAAAGCGAAAACGAAGACAGAGAAAGAATAGAAGAAACGAAGACAACGAAGACGAAGACCAAAACGAAGGGAAAGGAGAAGGCGGAGGCAGAAGAGGAAGGCAGATGGTGAATGTGTGGCGGACCTGGTCGGGCAAGCCACGATGCTGCACGCTGTAGCGGAGATATACGGGCGCTGTTCGGGAAGCGACAAGCAACAGAAGGAGTGCCTGGATATGGTCGAAGCCTTTCTCGGTGCTGCCCTTCACCGTCCGACCAATGAGCGAACATACCACACAAGAGGAACTGATATGTTTACGCTATATGTGCGCAAATGTTATTGCTAATTTGTGGGTATGTGCTGGTGGCATGCCCTCAAGCGAGGAGGTTGAGTTCTCGCAGCAGGAGAGACATCACTGTGTCGCACGGCGCGTGGATGAGCAGCGCGGCGGAGGAGTCTTTGGGCGTGCGCTGCTTGTTGACGATCACCACCTTACCGCCCTTCTCCACACAGTAGTCCGGCAGATCACCTGAGGTGCTCAGTGCGGTCGTGTGTTGTGTGTCGTGAGCAGAGCACAGCGGGTRCAGACGAGGTCGCGCGGGGAGGAAGCTCGTACATGCGGTTGGCACGGAGAGGGAAGAGCCGAGCACGAGGAACAGGTCGGCCTTGATCGAGTTCACCCACGCGCTGCACACAGCCCACACGYGCAACGAAAGGTGAGCACCACGGCGCCGAAGCCGGCGACGATGACGAAGAAGAGCGCCACACGAAAGACGAGGCAGCAACAAGAAGAAGAAGAGAGTGTGAGGGGGGTGGTACAGGTCGTATTGGCTCTCCATGGAGGGCACGTGCTCGACCGTATTGCCAAAGTTGACGATGATGTCTCGCAGGGCCTGCTTGCCGCACTTCTCGCACGTCTGTTGTGTACCCTCACATTAGTGCCCGTCGTGTCGTGTGCGATTGTGTGTGTGTGTGTCGTGTGTGTGTCGCGTGTGTGTCATGTGTGTGTCGCGTGTGTGTGTCGTGTGTGTCATGTGTGTCGTGCGAGGCGCCGCACCCGCCCGGTGCGGTGATCGTAGATCCGTTTGGCGGTGCGCACGACGTAGTCTCGGTCGAACATCGCGCCGCACTCGCCGCACTCCTCGACGAAGCTGTTGCCGTGCAGCTCCGCGAGATTCTCCGACCGCACGAACCCGCTGCGCCTGTGGAGCCCGTCCACGTTGGTCGTCATCAGGAATCGTAGGTGGCCTGCACCACCGCACACCCTCGCCGACACACCACACCACCGCACACGATCAGTCGGCCGACTATGACTTCAAGCGGGGGTCCTGGCCCTGGCCCTGGCATCGCGCGCGTACCGGCATCAAAGAGGGCCTTGCAGGCGTGGTGCGCGGCTGTCGGGCGGAGCGACGACTCGGCGAGCAGCTGGCCCAGCCCGCGGGCGTCCTCGTCCGTCTGCTCGCCCCCCATGACCCGCTGCGTCCAGATCCCCGTCGGCCCTCTGTAGTCTATCTCACCTACGTCAGCGCGTGTCGCGTGTGTCGCGTGTCGTGTCGTGCGTGTCGTGCGTGTCGCGTGTGTCGCGTGTGTCGTGCCTGGGAGTCCGGCGGCGGTGCTGATGCCGGCGCCGGTGTAGATGACGAAGTGGTTGGCGCCGCGCACGAGGGCGGCCAGTTGGCGCACCTTGTCGGCCACCACGTCCGGCGCGTCGGCGAGCTCGGCGAGGAAGTCGATGGCCGCCTGGCCCGACTGCGTGCGCTCGCGATCGACCTGCGTGCGCAGGTTGTCCTCCACGTACTTGGCAAACTCGCGGAACTCCTCCGCTTTCACGTCCAGCAGGTCCTCCTCTTCATCTTCACCTTCACCTTCGGCACGTGGCACCTGCGCCACAGCGGCTGCTCCCTGCTCCTCCTCAGTCTCTAATTGAATAAAAAGTACTTTTAAGAATTGATAGAGTTCAATTGATTTTAAGAAAGGAGGCCAACGTACGTTGCATTGGGTGCTTTGATGTTCTTTTGCATTTGCAGATCTTTATATTTATATTTATTTATTTTTTAGTGAATTACTTCTGAGATCTGTTTTCTTTTTCTTTTCTTTTATTTCTTATTAGCTGGCGAAGGGATTCGAACCCGCGATTGCGCGCTTGGTAGGGGGGAACGGCGAACACCTTTCCGCAACAGCTCCCGTTTCATCTTTGGGCCAAACCGTAATGGGCGTTCCTCAACAATTTGCTGCCTGTGTCCTTCTGTCGGTGGGCGTCATCCTGTTGGCCCTCTTGCCCACCGTGGTCGTGTCTCAAGAAGCGGCGGTACCGGCAAATCCCCAATGTTTCCCCTCATCATCTTCATCTTTCCCTTCATCTCTTCTCTCCCTCGCTTCTCCACTCCCATCATCAACCTCTCATCTCGTGTGAGATGTTTTTCATGTTGGGGAGAGATGTGATTTGGTGCCCCAACGCACCTTATTACACATGTTGTAGTATTGCTTCATCCCTTTTTTTAATATATACATTTTATATATTCTCATTTTTCTCTCTCTTGCCTGGCGGCAGGTAGCGGAAGGCGCCACGCTCTCACGACCCCAGGTGTTCACGTGCCAGGACGCCCGCAACTGCAGTGAATGCTTTGTACGTTGTGAACAATGATGAGACACGTTTGGTGTTGCATGGCTGTTGTTGTTGTTCACTACTTAGCATGCCGCTTGCTTGCCGCAGGAGGTGGGCCTGGGCCTCAGCTGCGGGTGGTGCGGGAACCACAACAACAACGGCACCTGCTACCCGTGCCGCAACGACTCGTCGGCCTCGACCTGCCACGCCCCCGCCACTTGCCCCCACAACCACTGGTGCGCCCGCACGTCACCGCGCCTAACCCCGCGTGCCAGTGCGTCTGTGTCTCACGCACGCACCACCGCACACACATGGCACAACGACACACAGGTCGAGCGCGATCTGCCCTGACGCAGCGGAGACGCTGGCGGTGAGCCTGACGGTGATGATCCTGATCGTAGTGTTCTCGTCGCTGGGCGGGTGCTGCTGCCTGATGCTGGTCGGCTGCGTGGTCGTGTACTGCTGCTGCTTCGCGGGCGTGGTGGCGGCCTCGCACAGCAGCTCGGGCGGGCACCAGGGCTACGTCGTGCAGCACAACCCGCGGGCCAGGGCGAGCTACCACAACCATCACCACCGCTACGAGGTGCTCAAGCAGGACCCGCCCCCGATCAATCACGACCTCGTCACCTACGTCTAGACGAGTCCATCCCACACAACAAGCAAAACCTGCATAGAGTTTGTAGGAGTTGTAAAACATCTTTTGCTCCCCTCCTCTAAAAGATGATGGATCTACAGCTGTAGACGCTCTCATCCCTCTCCCATGGGGTCTTTAATTTAAAACGATAAGCAATGGCCTTTATGTTAGGAGCAAAAGATGGTAACATCAAGCTGTGCAGAGGCTTGAGGGGGCGGGAGGGGGCGTGAGGAGGCGGCAGCCTTCGCGGTTTACACCCTGTAGAGCGAGTTGCCGATCTTCACGAGGACAACCTTGATGTTCAGGTTGATCTCGAGCTTCTCCAGCCCGTCGTGTCCCCTGGTGGCCGTCGAGAGCTGGGAGAAGGTGTCCTGGCCAAAGACTGTGATCGAGGCGTTAGGAAAGTGAGTGTGTGTGGAAATGGATGAGATGGAACCCTCAGGGTGAAGAAACACGTACTGCCATTGGGTCCGTTGATGCTGTTGAACAGGGTGGTCATGTCGTCCTCCTCAGCGCCGGGGTTAGAGGGACCACTGCCGGTGCCGGGGCGAGGGCCACCAGGGGCGGATCCGCCGGGACCAGGGCGAGGGCCACCAGGTTGGGCGAGGGCCGAAGCCACAAGGCAGGCGAAGAGGAACAGGGCGGTGAGGGTGGTCTTCATGCTGGTGTTGGTTGGGGAAGCTTGGGGTGGTTTGGTTGGATCGCTGGAGGGAGCTGTACTGCTTGTTAGTTTGTGTGGAGCATTGAGAGCCACTTGAGAGCCTTTAGTAGTTGGTTGGTGAGCTGTGCCCCAGGGTAGGCAGGTTGTGGTTGGTCGCCACCATATCCTTTCTTCATTCTTGACGCCACCATTGTTGATTCGTCACCCAAAGACGTGACTCGTCTCACAAAATAAAAAGAACCATTAAGGAATAAGTTATATCTTAATCTTTGGTTTAATGGTGCATTGTGTGCCATGTGCCCCTGGGGTGGGTGGCGAATAAATAAATAAACAAATGAACAAGAGACTTGGCGTCGATTCTTCCGCTAGCGCACGAGCGAGAGAAGGTGCGCTCCGAGGGAGAAGAGGAAGCTCGAGGCCGACGAAGCGGCGGCGGTGGCCACCGTGACCTGCGGGTCATACCAGATGCTGGACTGGGCCGAGCTGAACGCCATCACGATGTCCACGTTGGAGCCCTTGACCCGAGTGGTCACATCGACGGCCTCCTCCGTCTGGCCGTCGTGCGTGGCCGTCTTGGCGAACTGGATCACAGCATCTTCCTGCAGATCGGCGATGACACCAGGATCAGACTGAATAAGAACGAAAGCGAAAGCGAAAGCGAAAGCGAAGAAAGAACGAAGGCGAAGATGGGAGAAGGAGGGGGGCGTACGCCGGGGTAGGAGAGGGTGTAGTTGGCGGCGTCCCACGAGGCCTTGTAGCTCGGGTGCTGAAGGCCCATGGTAAGCTCCAGCTTGTTGGCGGTGTTGGCAAACACCCAGCCGGACACGTTGACCGACCACTTGAAGGCGTTCTCGACGGCGTAGAAGGTCTGGTCGCCCACCGTGTAGTTGCCGGACTCGAGGAAGACGTAGAGGTCGGCCGTCAGCTTGACGCCGCTCTGCTTCTTGGTGGCGAGGGTCGAATCGAAGCTCACCAGCTTGGCACTGATGTTGTGGAAGCTGACCGTGGCCGGGGTGGAGAAGGCAAACTGCTGCGAGGCGAACGTGTTGACGCAGTCGTTGCCCTCGCAGAGCGAGTCGAAGGTGAGGGTACACTTCTTGTCCGACCGCTCCGGGATCCAGAAGGTAATCTTGCCGGACTGGCCCTGGACCCGCACGACCACCTGATCGTTGGCGAGCTGCTGGTCGGCACTGGCGGAGGCGACGGCCAGCGCGACGAAGACGAGGGTGAAGAGGAAGGCGGCGAGCTTCATGTGTTGATGATGATGGTGAGAAAGGTAGTGAAGTACCGACCGACGCACAGCGTTATCTTGTGCTGAGGTTGTCGTTGGGCAACCATTGTTGTCGACGCTGCCAGTTGTGTGCGGCCTGCGGCGCGCCCCGCAGTAGCCGCAAAGGACACCAGTTACTATTGGCTGGTTGGAGCGCAATAGGTCGCGGCACGGGCCACTGGGCTAACTCATTCTCGGGCGAGAAAGTCCATCGTCGCAGGACGCTGGAGTGGCGGAGGCAACTTTGCGTGCTCTGCATCTCCCCCAGCAAGAAGACGGACTGGCACTAGCCAAGCTCTTAGCCATCCCGCCTTTGTCGAACACGGTGTGTGGGCAAAACATGTTTATTTATCTTTTTCGCTTTACCCTGCAACGCGCTTTAGAGGGGCACGATGGGCCGCTCGGGCAGGGGCGGCCAGGCCGGCCTCGCGCGCGATGGTGTCGTCCGCGGGCTCCATGGCCTGCTTGACCTCGCCGGCTACCTCCTCGCTTGGAGCTGCCGCGAGGAGCGAGTTGCGCGGACTCCGCTCGTTGGCCTTGCGCAGCGCCGCCAGCATCATCTCGCATGCAAGGGCTAGTGAGTGAGATGATGAGAGAATAGAGAGAGAGCGAACGCACCAGAAGGCAGGCACGTCGACGCGCTGGGCGACGTGCACGTTGCGTGGCTTGGGGCTCATCTGCCCCACATCCACCACGGTCTGCCCAAAGCTGAGCTCACTGCTCGTCTCTGCAACCCCCCACCCCACAATAACATCATCAAGGGTCAGATGACCAGGGGGGAGTAACAACCACACGGGCATCAATGGTGCGGACATTGGCTGCAGTGATGTGTGAATGAAACGAAAAACAACCATCTAATCCGCTGTGGTGTAGTCGGTAACATTTATGGTTCTCACCCATGCGCCCCGGGTTCGATTCCCGGCAGCGGAACATCCTTTTTGCCAACATGTTATGGAACATCCTCTTGGGCAATTTTTCTATTGATTCTGCTTTAAGCTTGGGGAGGGTACCACTGCCCATATTACAGCCACTGGGACCCAGTGTTTTATGTACTAAACTTTACCATGCAATGGAACACCATAAGCAAACACAAATATGCTCATGGCTGCAACAGAGCTTTAACAGCCAGGCGGTTGAGATCAATATCAAGCCCAACTGGAGTGCCTGAGGTACCAAAAGCCCCAGGTTTCCTCGTTGTTAGCTTTTAAGCAAGATTCCGTGGTGCAACGGTAGCACGCAAGCCTAACACGCTTGAGGTCGCGAGATCAACACTCGCCGGAATCATTTTTATGTTTTGGTGGCGCTCGATTTTTAGGGTGGCGGGTGAGCATCCCCTGTTTGCGGGCCGTGGCGTGCGCCGGTGTGTCGCCGTCGAGGCTGCACCTCATGCCCTCCCAGAGTCGCAGCTGCTCCTCGAACTTGCTGCTGATCTGCGGCCGACGGGTGCGCACGTGGTACTTGGCATCAGCGAATGACCACCCATTGGCCTCCATCAGATACGCCTATGTTCATTGCATACATGTATGGAGTGAGTGAGGTGCCCATCACATCCTACAGCACACGAGGCCAAGGCCCGGCAGGGTGGACGTACAATGACAAACGACGCGCTCCTGGAGACTCCGTTCGCGCTGGTGTGAATACAAAGGTTGTGGTGAGTCCGCGGCCAAGGAGCAACAGGCTCGTTAGTACTTTGGGCGCACCAGTGAACGAGTACACTGCCGCCCGAGGCGATGGCGTCGCTGATGAAGCGGCTGGCCTCAGGGAACAGCGGGATGATGGGCCAGCCGGGCAAGTCCGCGATGTGGAACTGGAGGTAGACCAGATCCTGCTCAAGTGGCCAACTTCGTGGGGTGGTGAGCTCTTCATCTTCTTCTGCGTAACGACAGTTACGAACAAGAGGTGAGAGATGGCCGCACCTCGGCGTAGAGTCGGTGGGTGAAGCCGGCGATCATGGCGGGGGTGAGCACGTGGGTGATGCCCTGCGCCTTGAGCTCCTCCAACGGGGCTGCAGACAAGGCCCCCACCCACGTGTAAGCATGAACCACTTCTCACTTCTTGCCTGTGGTGCCACTGGCGACGTAGGTACCTGTGGCTGCGCTGGCGTTGCCCAGCCACAGCTGCTCAGTGATGCGTGATGCGTTGGCCTCGAAGGTCATCTCGTCTTGCTCCGTGCTCCTCTCCTTGTAGTTCAAGCAAGCAAGCAAGATTACCAGCTTTTTCAGTTCATGCGCTCGCTCATTCACGATTCTTTGTTTCGATTTATTTTTATTTTATTTTATTTTTTATTTTTTATTTTTTCTTCACTACGTCCATCATCGTTGGACCAAGTAGCGAGGCGCGGTGAAGGAGGAGGAGGAAGAGGTGGTGGATGAAGAAGACGAGGCGGAGGGCGAGGCTGGCGAGGAGGGCGGTGAGGAGGGAATGGTGGGCGACGACTCGGATGAGTAGGAGACCAGCGCACCAGCGGACTTGCGTGACGAGTCGTTGCTGGCGCTGCTGTCACTGGCGGAGGTCGCGGAAGTGGTGGAAGGGGCCGGCGGCGTAGAGGTGGCCACGTTGCGTTGCATGCGGGCGAGCAGCGACTGTGGCAGCCCGAGCTGGCTCATCACCTCCGACGGCGACCGCAGCTTCGAGGGCACCGTCGGCAGCGACGGCGACGACAGCGACGGCGACGACACGCCCAGGCGCGGGCTCGAGCCCTGCGAGGGCTGGGACGGACCAGACCCGTTGTTGGCGGAGGAGGTGGGCGAAGGGGTCGGCTTCTGCTTGAACTGGAAGAGGTGCGACGTCAGCGTCGGCGGCGTCGTTACGGCGGCGGTGGCGGTCGTGGGCGTCGTCGAGCTGCGCCGTTGCTTGGCTGGCGGCTGATGCGGCGAGAGCGGCGTTCGATACCCGGCGCTGCTGGGCGGCGATGGCACGCGCTGCGAGGGCGACTCTACGGGCGTCGTCGGTGTCGTCGTCGATGCGCGGTGCGGCGTCTGCGCTGTCATCATGGCGTGCATCTGCTGTTGGTGCTGCTGCAGCAACAGCTCGTGGTGGTGATGTTGATGTTGGTTCGTGAACGGCCGGAGCGGCACATGCTGTCGCAGGTCGGGCGTCGGCATCGGCGCACTACCGCCGCCACCAGGCTGCTGGTGATACTGATGAGAGTACTGCTGTTGCTGCTGCTGTCGGTGATGCTCGGCAGCGGCCGTTGCGTGGTGGGCGCTGTGTGCACGCCATATATGGACACACGGGCGCGCATACAATGGAGAAATATACATGGAGAGCCACTTAGACGCTTGAGAATATAGAAGTATAATAGAAATATAGAATATATATCAATTATATAATATGTATGTTCGTCCAAAAAGCGAAAAACAGCATCAGCACCAGTGAGCGGCGGCGCAGAGGGCTAATGGCAATGAATTGGGGGGGGGGGTGAGACTTACCCGCTATGCTCTGGAGCGGGCGACGACGCCGAGAAGTGCACCGGCGTGCCCGACCTGCCGTCGCTGCCGCTGCCGGCGAGAGACGGCGATGACGCGATGACTTCGTTGGGAGCACCGGTGGCGGAGGCGGCGGAGCGCTTCGTTGTCGACAGTGACAGGAACTGGGCGCGTCGCTTGTCGAGAAAGAAATCGAGCAGGGCGTCGATCCATGCAAAGAGGATCGAGAACATGGCCACGGTGCTCGCGCGGTTACTTTCGAGCCTTCGCAGAACCTGCGCGATGTCGTGCACCCCCCCCCCGGCACGTGCGTGAGACAAAGAGCGAAAACGTAGGGAAAAGAGCGAAGAGAGAGAGAGAGAGAGAGAGAGACTGACCTGCGAGGAGAAGCAGCGCCATTGCATGAAGAACACGTGCGAATCGGAGAGCAGTTTGGCGGTGTTGCGACTGCCGCCGCTGACGCTGCTGGCGTCGATGGTGGAGTCGGAGAAGGCGCTGGCCGTGCCGTCCTTGTTGGTGAACGGGATCGCAGCGTACCAGGCCGAGTTGGTGTCCCGGTGATCCAGCAACAGGTCCTACACAGACACACACCGCACACGCCGCAAAATGAATTAGCAGTGCAACACACAGGGGACGAAACGAGAATTGGAGTGGTTACCTTGATGAGATAGGCCTCGACAAACGAAGCGAACCAGCGTTCGACCCGGGACTTCCGCTCCAGCTGGTCGGCGATGAGGCGGGCCACGAGCACGGGCGAGAACGTGACCACGCCCCAGAGTGACGTCGCCCCGTACTGGCGCATCATATCTTTACACCGGTCGCGTTCATCAGCCATTGCTGATAAAAACCACACACACCACACACGCACACGCACAACACACGAC
This sequence comes from Acanthamoeba triangularis, assembly GCA_902749335.1. Classification (NCBI taxonomy): domain Eukaryota; phylum Discosea; order Longamoebia; family Acanthamoebidae; genus Acanthamoeba; species Acanthamoeba triangularis. Next base: position 18,400 of record CACVKS010000381.1, read on the forward strand.
ACGACCAACGACACACGACACGACACGACACGACACGACACACAACACACGACGTTACCTGTGACTAGACCCTGCGTGTTCAGGTTTCTCCAATCCTCCAACATCTTCTGGGTGACCAACGCGGTCTCGTTGTCGCTAGCTTTGGTCGTGTCCGCCCAGCCGCTGCTGCTGCCACTACCGTGACCGTCGCTGGAGCTGCCGTCCCGCGATCGCTTCAGCGGATTGCCAAAGCCGGCGGCACCTTCGCTCTCCTGCTTGACCCCGTGTTGAGAGTTGTTGGTGCTGGTGTTGCTGTTCTTCACGCTCCACGCATCGTTGGAGCTCTCTTCGCCACCGCCACCGCAGGAGCTCAGGTGGTGCTGGTCGTAGTAGCTGCCGTCGCTGTTGTTGGCGGTTCGCGGCCGTTTGGCGTGCGGCGATTGAGTCGGGGTGGTGCCCCCACCGTCGGCCGCAGGCGCGATCTGCGCGGCGGCCAGATGGAGGTGCGGGTCGGCGAGGACCTGCGCCACGGGTCGGCCAAGGACGCCCTCATTGAACACGGCCGCTAGAAGGCCGCCAAAGTAACAGATCTGCGCGCGAAGCATCATCTCGCGCGCGCTGCGCTTCAGCACTGTTGTGTGTTGTGTGTTGTGTGTGTCGTGTGGCGCGAACGTTAGGCTAGACGGTGCAGCGGGAGGGGCAAGAAAGAACGAAGCGTACGCGTCATCTTCGGGTGAAAGAGCGAAGGCGGCAGCGAGCGCGAGGCCGCGTGAAATGTCCAGCACGGCAAAGATTGGGCGAAGCCCAGCACGGCCCTCGCCGAGTCTATGCGGCGGTTGTCTATACCCGCCACGGCTGCCTCGACAAGCGCCTAGGCAGCCCGGTCACGGTCGGTCAGTCAGTTAGTCAGTCATCATTGATAGGCCGCTCTCTCTGACGCGCTGCGCGCGTCGGGGTCTAGTACTACTCACCTCGTAGAAGAGYTTGTCGAAKCGAACRACCTGCTCGATCACCGCGTGCAGGGACAGAAGGCGCTGAAATCGRCCGACCATCGGCCAAAAGCGAGCGACGTTCTCCTGCGCGAGGGCRAACAGCCCCTCCCGCGTCGCTCGGTACAGCTCCCTGCGTAGTGATAATCGTYAGAACACGCACGCACRSGCACCACCGCACACGCACGCATGACACGCGACGCACCKGCAGTGGGCTTTGTAGTTCTGGCCGAAGATGTAGACCTCCTCGATGAGCTCGGCGTCGGCCTGGTGGGTCGGCAGGTTGAGCTGAAACTCGGGGCACGAGGGCTCGCCTCGCGGCGACGCACTGTACTGCCACGACGACGTCGTGCTGGGCGAGGGCAGCGACGACGGCGACGCCCCAGAGCCGGCGAAATGGAGCGACGACGCGTGGCCGCCCGGTATCGTCGACGCAGACGTCTGCGCGGGTGAAGCGAACGCGCCYGGCGAGGGSTGGTRGCCGCCGGCGGCGGCTCGAGCMGGAAGCGAGCCCGCGGCCGCCGTCATTGGTGATGCCGACSTCGAAGTCGACGTCGACGTCGGGCGCTGRTGGRGRRCGTGRCCATAGTACTGCGRGTCGCTCGAGGGGCCGACTGGG
>CACVKS010000382.1:0-18514 GCA_902749335.1 Acanthamoeba triangularis
GTGGGAGTACTGTGAAAAAGGCCCAGAGCTAAAAGAAGAAGTAGCACACTCCACCTGAAGGAAACCGTGGCCATGCTGCCGGTGGGTTGGCTTTCGGTTCGTGCTGATGCTGCGTGTTTGGCACTGAGCGAGGGAAGAAAGAACACCATGAGGCGATCGCGGGCGGTGCCGATTTGCGGGTCAGTGCGGTACTGGCCACCGACCAACGGCGGGAAAGCGGGAACGCGGGCCGACCAATGGCCTCGCGGGATGTTGTTGCGAGGCGTAATTTACGAAAAAAGCAAATGCGTGGTTGCTCGTCACCGCACTGGTCTATCTGTTGGCGTGCCCATACACGCGACGTGCGCGACACCAGGTTCCAAGGAGAAGAGCGGAACCTTCCGGAGCTCCGAGCGAACGAACTGTCAACCCTGCGGTGCGTTGAATGTTCTTTTTCTTGTTGTTGTTCTTGGTTTGTTTACAACTCGAACAGGAGGGCGTGCGAGTAGCCTGTGCCACAGAACACGCTGGTGAGTGCCGGCGAAGAGTGTGCAAAGGGAAGATTTCGCACTGTGGCTGGCGGGATAAGGTACCCGTGTGGCCGTAGACGAAGAAGTACGACGTGTTCTGCAGGAAGCCAGACGCAGCAATGAAGTCCAACGAACCTGGTTACCCGGTATCGCACGTTGTGAGCTCCCGTTGCTAATCAACCCCTTTCGAGAATGCCTACCAACAGCTTTAACAACGAGCGGCAGAGGGGGGCAGCCGTACCCAGCACGCGGTTCTTCTCGTTGATCTCGAGGTGCGACGAGAAGAGGACAGGCGAGTAGGGCGATGATGCATCCTCTGGTCGTCCCAGCGTGTTGACAGCGATGATTCGAGACTGTACGTGCCCACACATGGTTGCCACATGTACGCGTGAGGTGGGTCGTCAATCGGACCGCTCCGGGAGTGATCCGTACCTTGTTCGCGTTCTGCACAGCCCCGAGGGTGGCGTCGCCTCTGCACATCGCAGCTGGCGGTGAGACCAAGACCCAGACCCAACCAACCAAACGTCCTCACAAGCAGGGGGGCGTACTTGGAGTCAAAATGCAGGCGCAGGCGATTACCCTCCTGTCCCAAAAACTCGACCAGCCACACGACACACTTATACCTGCAAGCCATCACCACCACCGCCACCAACACTTAGAATGAGGGGCACGGCCAAAGAGGGTTTGCTGCGGGAGCGCGTACTTGCTGTTCGTGCGATATCGGCACTCCACGTTGGTGCGCATCTTGAGTGTGGCCTCACCCGGACGCAGGGTCTCGCGTCTAGGGGAGAGTGGGTTCTCACTGTGAGAAGCAATATACGTGATGAGATGGTGGGCGGGCAGGCGTACACTTGGCTGGGGGCCACGAGCTCCAGCATGCTCTTGGACTTCTCCTTCACAGGCAGCTCTCGGCTGCGTCGCTCCTTTTCCTTCTTTCGTTTGACTCGCTCCTCGTCCTGGGCGTTGATGATCATCTCCTGCTGCTGAATCACCGACAGGTGCTGCTCGACCGAGCTCTTGAACGCGTAGTTTTGCTTCTCCAGTTCCACATTCTTTTGCTCCTGCACGGCACACTCGCGTCAACGCCGTGCGTGCACGAGCATGAATGAAGCGCGGCGATACCTTGGAAGAAAGCATGTCCTTGTACGTGGCCATCTCCGCCATATGCTGCTTCTTCATCTCGTTCATCTGGGTGACGAGGAGCTCCTCGCGCTCCTTGCCCTCCTTCTTCTGCGTCTCGAGCGCAGCACGCAATTCGTTGTTCTCCCGCTCGAACAGTTCCTTGATCTTGTTGAATTGGTTGGCCTTCTCCTCGTCCCACTTGGCGATGGTCTCGTTCAGCTTCTCAATCTCTTGCTCCTTTTCCTGTAGCTCCGCCTCCAGCTGCGCAATCTTCTGTGCCGCGGCGCTGGTCGTGGCCGACCCCGACGACTTGGGGGTGGCGGCACGCGGAGTGATCGGCTGTAGACACCGGTGTGCGAAGAACTCGTTCCACCCGAGTCGCATGTCGGCGTCCTTCTGCAGCAGGCCAGTCAGCAAGTGCCTGTGCCACACCCACGGCCAGAGGATGTCAGTCGCCATCATCTCGAGACGAGGAGGCGAGCGGGAGCGCGCACTTGATCTCCTCGCTGAGTCCGATATCGGGAGGGAATATGAGCGACTGGTGCGATATGTTGTGCAGCAGCTGCGAGATATTGTTGCCCTTGTACGGGAGCTCGCCCACCACCATTTCATAGGTGATAATGCCCACACTCCACAGGTCCTAATGAGCAACGGCGTAAGCAGGTCATCCATGCTGGTTTGGAACCAACCCAAAAACGTCCAACTAAACACAAGAGTAGCCGTCGTACGCATTTCTCGGTGAAGGGTATTGGCCTGAACACCTCGGGAGCCATGTAGAGGGGAGTACCCACGTGTGTCTCTGCCAACTCGCCCGGACCCAGGAATCTCCCGAGGCTGATTGTGTACAGCGTGAGCACGAGCAAGCAAAGGGACTATTTGCGCGCCGACTTCGCGAAGAGCGCTCTAGAGACGTACCCAAAATCGCTAATCTTGAGAATGCCGTTCTCAGATGGCTCGGTGAGCAGAAGGTTCTCGGGCTATTGGGGGAAAACAGGCAAACCGAGCTGGCGTGAGTGCACGACTTGGCACGACACAAAGACGCGCTTCTTCACTGAAGGGCAAGCAAGCAAGTACCTTCAGATCACGGTGAAGGATGTTCTTCTCCCGCAGGTACTTAAGACCAGCTGCCAGGTTCTGCAGCCAGTGCCGAGCCTCTGGCTCCGGGATGCGTCCCTTCTTGCGCAAGTAATTGCCCAGATCACCACTACGCAGTGTTATGGCGGCAATGAGTGGTTGGTTAAAAAAATACGTGCTAGCAGTAAAAAAAGACAGCAACTTACCCAGCAACGTATTCCATTATGATGAAGATGCGCTGGTCCACTTGCTGCATGGCCATTATATGAGTTAGTGAGTAATTGGAACTAGGGAGAGGGAGGAGCTTTGGGGCAGCCATGCATACCACGACTTCGTAGAGTTGGACCGCGTTCACGTGGGTGACTTGCTTCATGATGGCAATCTCGTTGGTGAGCTGCGCGATGACAACGTACGATAAGCACTCGGCGCATGCAACGCAAGGGGGAGTTGTGACGACACGAACCTGCTTCTTGGCCCTCACGAGTTGTTGTGGCTGCTTGTCCTTCATGATGACCCTCCAATCGATGATCTTGATGGCTACCGGAGCTGCATTCGTTTGGTTGTACCCCAAAAACACCTACAGTGTGCAGGGGATTCAGAGTTCTGCCCGTACAGGGAGGAGGAGAGACGTCAAAGAGAGTACCTTGCCAAACTTGCCCTTGCCCAGCTTGATGCCAGCATTGAAATGGTTGCCCATGAACTCGATGTTTTTGTTGTATGCCTTGACTGCCAGCGGTGCCTTTTCCACCATCGCCTTGAGCAGCTCGAATCTCTCTTTCGCAGTGATCTGGTGGCGGCGATGGTTCAGCAGACGCTCCTAGTCAGTTGGGGCAGACTCTCGGATCGAGCAAAGGCGGCGAATGCACCTGTGAGATCGAGTTGACCAGCTTGGGTGCGAGGGTAGTCACTAAGGCGGAAATGAAGGTGGACTTGACGGCCAACAGGTTGAGGAGGCCGAGCACGGCGCGACGTGCCGTGGCTCGCATTTGTTCATCAGGTGCGCCGAGTGCCCTATAAGTGAACGCAGCGCCCACAGCCCGGTCTGTTATACGCGGCAGCAGACATCATGTTGACCACAGAGCGTGCATACTTGAAGGTTTTCTCGGCCAGGTCCCTTTTGCCTCCCTCCTCGAGCCACTCGGAGAACTGCACCAAGCTGTGGAGAGGCAAAGGTCATCCACAAGGACGTGGCCAAGGGACAGAGACGAAGAAACGCGAGCCACGAACCACTTCAGCGTTAAATCTTGAGGGGCTTGGGGATCGGACAGGAAGGTGAGGAGGGCCTGGAAAATCTCGTCTTCCTTGGCTCGATTCTCGGATGAAGGCAACTCCTCAAGCAGGACCTGGAGATCCTTCCAGACCTTCTCCACCGCTTGTTGTTTCTACGAACCAGAGAACAAAATTTGTAAGGGGCGGGATGGATGAAACAATGATTCTGGTTTCGTACCACGGCATCTATGCCCAGAGGATTCAAAGAGGCCTGCCGGCTGTGGCTCTTTTGCATGGTGAAGCCTTACTTACGATCCCCACCGAGTTTGTGGTCTCCGTTGCTGGTTGTCGCTCCCAATTCTCGAGGAAAAAGAAGGAAATACCATTTCTGAATCTTTTTTTTGGCGCCAAGATACAGAACCTGCTCCTTTTTCCAACAGAACATAACACGGCCACGATGCATTGTGTGCGTCTCAATCGTGTCCGTTCTCAACCTTTCGCCTGGCAGATGGACGTGGGACTTAGTCCTAGACTTCGCGAGCTCGGCCTCCGATTCCCTCCAATCGATTTTGCAGCCGTCAGTTGGGAGTGAAATCTCTGCAAAAAAGATGCGGCTGCTGAGCGCCTTTCTGACGGGCAGATGAGCGGCCGGCAGCGCAAGATCAGTAAGCTGCAACAATCACGAAGTAGGGAAGCATCTGAAGAAGATGGCCACCAACAAGCATTTACCGCCCGTCGAGTTACCCCTGCTCAAGGCCGACACTCTATCGGTGGGGATCGACGCGCCACCCGAGAGGGTGTTCGCCTTCGCCCGCCACACCGAGAACCTCAGCAAGTGGAACAGGGACGCCTTTTGTCTCGACCTGCAAAAGAACCGTGACGAAGCAGACCGTGTTCGCTACCACCACTGCGTGGACACCCCCTGCGGTCCCGCCAAGATGACGATGGCCAGCAACGAGGACCTGGGGGTCATCGACCGCTACCTGGCGTGGGGTGCCGACGGGCGAGAGCTCGTCCTGCCCTCGCGTGTCGTCCCCAACGGCCGTGGCAGCGAGTTCATCATCACGATATTCCACCTGCCTCCCTCGGCCTCATCCCCCACATCGCACGAGGACTGGTTGTCGCTGTGGAAGACCGACCTCTTCCTCCTCAAGTCCATCATCGAGGAGGAGGAGGGCGACCCGCCCACCGGCAGCTCTGGTGCTGCCCTCCCCTGACCCCGAGGGGAAACCCGCAGGAAAATTAATAAACGAGAAAATCGAATGAGAAAAAAGGGTGGGCGATCGCCACCCCCAGGCACAGCACAGACTCGACAAGAAGTTTTCCCACACATTTGACTCGTGTGTGTGTGGATAGAAAGAACGTGATCGATGAGTGACGATCTGTCGTTCTTTGCCGACTTCGATCCACGAGGTGGGGCGTCGCCCCCGCCGGCTGTGGCGTCGAGTGACGAATGGATGTGCGGGGCGTGCACRTTTCTCAACCCGTTGACTCTGGAGCGATGCAAGATTTGCGGTACGGGCATGCCCATCATGGAGATCCGCGCAGCTGCGGGCGCCCCCACCACCCCTGGGCCTGTCGCGCCCGTCACATCGAACCCGTCCACTCCCTCCCCCATCTCGCCCGCAAAGGAGGAAATGGCATCACCAGCCGAAAAGGGCACAGGCTCGGGTCCTCTGAGGCGCAAGCGAACGGGTTCCAAGAAGGACAGCGAGAAGGTAGCCCCTTTCTTTCGATTCACTCATTCATTCAAGGGTTTCTATGTTCCTTCCTTGTTGGCCGCCCTTCTGCTCTTCTCACGCCAGCTCTTGGACTTCTTGGCAAACGCAAAGGCGGTGCGTGGTGAGAAGGCTGCTCCCTTCGGCCTGAGCGTCTCGGAGACGAGCATGGACCAAAGCCCCAGCCGAGACAGCGGGTCCCACCCCGTCACGCCCACGAGCGGCCCAATGAGTCCCACAGCGTACGCCGCCAGCGCTGCATTCAATTCACCTTGCTCCTCGTTCACGTCTGACAGGGGTGTGGTGACGGTGGGTGGTGGTGGTTAAACGAGCAGCACGCTGGAGAAGAAGAAGAGCAGGACGCTGTTCAGCCTCGGCAAAAAGGGCAAGAAGAAGGAGGACAAGAAGGACGACAGTCCCGAGAAGGAGGACAAGAAGAACGAGGTCGATGAGGAGCTCCAGCAGGCTCACCACAAAGACAAGGAGCATCACAACAAGGAGAAGGAAAAGGAAAAGGAAAGGGAGAGCAAGGAGAAAGAAGAGGAGGGGCGAAAGAAGTCTGGAAGCTTCCGCGGCTGGGTCACCCGCAAGGGACGAAAGGGCGACAAGGACGACGAGGACGGCGGAGACACGAAGGACCAGGGCAAGGAGAGCGAAAACGAAGACGAGGTGGGTGAGTCGGGCGAAGTGGGCGCCGACTGGCGCGCGGTCATGGCCACCAAGCGGTACTCACTCGCACCTTCGCCTCGTGAACCACCAGCTCCTTGTCATTGGCCCTCATCACGCGCTCTGTGGCAGGTCGGTGCTGATCAATTTGGACAACCTCACCGACGAAACCATCATGAGGAGAGGAGCGGGCAAGCTCAGCACAGGAAAGTACGGCTTCCTGTTCCCAACCGAAACTTTGAGGCCCCCACTCTCCAATCGCTGTCCGCGTTGTGYCTCACACGTGCTCCTTCCGCACTCTTCAACGTGACAGCTGGGGTCGATACCCTCCCGCGATCGTGCCTCCGCATGGGGTGGTCGATTTTGGCGCTTACGGGACGACGCTCAAGGGTACGGTGGCCTCCAATTGAACATCTCCCCCGCGCGCAGCAGCGTTCTCACCAAACGTGAAATCGTGACAAACGGAACAGGCACGAAGGGGAGATGTATATACACCATCGACGGCTACGACAGCACTTTCATTTTCCAGTGGAGCAACTCCAAGGTGGGCACCCCRGAAGTACGCTGCGTTCAGAACCCGAAAGAGTTCAAGGTGCCTCTGCCGTACACCTCTTTCTCGCGCCCCTCRTGGTGTTCCGTTTGACGKCCAGTCRCRCTTKACGCTTRCTSGTYCCCGTGGCGTTGCAGGTGGAGGCGMGGGGCAGGATAGAAAAGAGCGCCGAGGTCACGTTTTCGATCTTCTTGGCCTCCGGCCCCAAGCCCAAGCGAACCGAGGACCCACCCGCCGATGGCAGCCACCCCRCGCCCAACGGCGCCTCCCTGGCCCACGGCGCTCCGCCCTCCTTCCCCGTTTTTGACAACCTGCTGGACGACGCCGAGGTACGCCCCTGCACGTGCCACAGACACAAGCACACTTCCTGCCCCCTCCCGAGGCTTCCTTGCGTTTTGCGGTGGTCGCGACCTTTGTGCTCAGGCGCGCGAGCGTGCYTCCAGGTGCAAGCGGTTGAGACGTTTGTGCTGTCGCAAACGAACGCGTCGTTTGGGTCGAGCCCGAAAGAGGGCARCACGCCGGKMCCCACTCCGCCCACCAGCGACGGATTCCCCAACGYGGCCACGGGCAGCCCCTTCGATCAGTCATCCGAGGGCACCCATCAGCCGTTTGCCGGAAGCGGTCGCGCCCAGCAACCCGTCAACCCCTTCCTCGACCCCTCGAACCCGTTCGCCCAACCTGCCACCCCCGCGAGTACCTTGTCCCGCTCTCCTCCCAGTTTTATAGCGTGCTCTGCGTGTGCCTGACATGGCTCCCTCTTGTGCTCTAGCGTCGGACTGGACCGCCGAAGGAGAGGACGACGATTGGGGCGAGGATGAACAGCCCACCAGCCCTGCGTACCTTGCTCTTCTTCCCCTTCGCTCTTGTTTTCGCATCCACTGCTGACTCGCGTTTCCTCGACGAACAGTTCCAAGCTCAAATTCTCCATCAAATCCAAGGACGAGGTCACGTCCGACGCCGACCCGAGTACAGCCTCCGATCCCTCCTTCACATCACGCTTGGGTTGCTCACGTGTGTCGGTGATCGTGCAACTGCGCAGCGCCAGCAGTCTTTAAGTTGTCGTCGCCGCCACCAGCGGCGTCGGGTAGCAAGCAAACGCGACGAAGGGGCGGCACGCCCGTCCAAGAGAGAAAGGAAGCGGGTGCTCCCGCTAGCGGCGGCGGCGGAGGTCTGGTGTTCCGGCATACTGGACCCGAGAACAAGGGCGAATCTACGACGCCCGTGACGGCCCGGGCTGCGCGACTGGTCCAACGAAAGACGGGTCCTAGCGGCACCAGTTCCAAGCTCAAGCGGGACGACCTGGGCGACAGCCGGGGCGCGGTGGCTATTGAGCGGAAGGAGCACGCCGACCCGCCACGCAACAGCGAAGCGACGCAGAAGGACGTGCTCTTCGAAGTAGGACGCAGCGACCCGCCGGCGGTCGCCACCGCGCCCACACCTTCACCCACGCCTTCTGGCACCCCACAGCAACAGCCCACGCCCCTATCCGCAGCCTCGGCCGCACCCGCCATGTCCGCAGCGCAAGCAGATTCGGTCATCAGGTTCGTGCGGTCTCTTGCTGTTGCTTTTTCCCCCTTCCCAGTCAGTTCTGGAGCTGCGGACATGAGAATAACCCTCTTATGCACCACATAACAGGCAAGCGTCGAACACAATGCTCACCTGCGGGACGCGCATGCAGAGCGGACAGTTCCGCGAAGCCTTCCTCGATGCCGAGAGCGCGCTCGACCTGCTGCGTACGCTTTCCCTCCCCTTCCCCCTCCGCTCAATGGCACGCGCGCGGGTGGACTCACGCGACACTCTCCTCCTCGGGTTCTTTTGCACAGGATCGGTGCCGGACGTCAATACGGTGCTTAAGCCGCTCAAGATCTGTATTGACTACAAGTTGGCCATTCTGCTCCTCATGGAGATAGACACGTTCAGCAAATACCCACAGCAAACTCCAGGTGCGCCCCCTGTTCTCCAATGTTCGGCCATTGGCGCGCTTGCTGACACACTGCACTCACTTGCCGTCCGTCGTGCAGAAGAGGCGACGGTGATCAAACAGCGGGTAGCCGTGCTGGCCAAGCACCTGGCCACACTCCGCCTCACGCCACAACATGCCGCCATCGCTGTGCGCATGGCGATCTCCAAGAGCGTCGACGCTCATAACTACGGCGTGGCCAGCAGCCTGCTGCAGGTAACTGCCCCCTTTTCATCCTCCGACGATGTCTTGGCCATGTCGCCTTGCGCCTCACTCCTCCTCTAACCCTCGCCTGGTCGTAGCTGGTCCTGAGTCGCAACCCGCCAGACGCCGCCAACTTGAACGAAAAGCTGCACCTCTGTAAACAGCAAGGCGAGACGAACGCCATGCCCACCATCAACAACCCTTTCTGCTGTCAGGTACCTCTCCACTCTGTGCTCCCTACGGCCGTCCCCTGGGGCACCGCACTAATGAAGACTGGCAGACGCTGCGCCTGGTGGAGCACACTGACCGGGTGTCGGCGTGCCCGGTGTGTGGTTCGCACTACGCCGCCTCGGCCGTGGGCGCGGGCGATTGCTGCCCGCTGTGCTCGTCCGCTGCCGTTGTAATTAGATGAACCACTCGCGTGATGCAATAGAGCAACCTGTGTGAGAACCTCTTGTGCCCGTTGCTCTGGTTGTGCCACGGTGTATTGTCACCAAACCGCCACACCTCACGCGACCGTTTGCTGGTTGGGCTGCTGCTGGGGCGGCGTGCGACTTGGCCGTGGGATGGCAAAGTAGTTGTCCTCGTGCGGGTCAATGCCGTCGTCCAGCTGGTAGCGATCGCCCTTTCTCTTCATGTGCCGGTGCAGCACGTCCTCTGGCGTCGCTAGGAAGAGTTCCTGTTGTTGTGTTTGGTGAGCGCGTGAAGGACGGGAGGGAGGCGAGAGGCGGTCCCGTCACCTGTTGGTAATCAAAAAATAGCTTCTCGAAGTAGCGTTCCAGCGCGTGCTCCGAGAGTACGTCGACGTCCTGCCCCTCTTCGCGTTCCTCGTCTCGCTCTTTCCTCCTGCCGCTGCTGCTACCACCATGCTCACCGTCCTTCTCTTTGCTCTTCTCCTTGGTCTTCTCCTTGCTCTTCTCCTTCTGGTCGTTTGTCTTGTTGGTCTTGCCGTTGGTCTTGTTGAGCAGCAGCAAGAAGTAGATCCTGTGTGCGGACTTGGTGCTTGAGCAGAACTGCCACTGTCTCTCTGCACTGTGTGTGGACACTTGGGGGCGCTTGCCATTTCTACGTACCTCCAGAAGGTCTCCTCGTTCATCTTGCTGGGGCACATCGAGTAGCGCAGCTTCTGCAGGGAGGGCACCATCTCGAGCATCTTGCGGGCGTGCCGGGTTTGGCCCCTCGTCAATGGAAACGCACCCTCTGTGCACACAACAAACCCGCCCAAGTGAAGTGAGCTACAGACAAAGAGAAGACTAAGAAGAAAGGGAAGATGGAGTACCAGGGGCTCGAGGAATGGGGAACTCGGTGAAGGTGCTTGGGTGTTGCGCGAGATGACTCACGTACTCAATCAACTCGGAGGTGGGTTCGATGTAGGTGGGGTCATTCGCGTCGTCATCGTCGTTGTCCTTGAACTCCTCGGGAATCAACGATGCTGCCTGCGCCACCAGGCTGCCAAACGCATTGCCCAGCCCTCCATCGCTCTTGAGCTTCGAGAACCAATTCATTCACCTTCTCCTTCTCTTTGTCCTGGTCCTCTTTCTTTTTGGTTCTACTCTTCTTTTCTTGTTGAGTTTCCTTTCATTTTTCTTTTTAGGACTTTCGGGGGTTCGGATTTGATTCGGTGTTGCAGCTGCAAAAAGGGTTTTTTGGTTGAGCTCTGTGGTCCAACCTGCGGGCTGTGGAGTCACTTGCTCGAACGGAACAACAGTGCTCGAGCTTGCACGCGGCCTGTTGTTGGAGGTAACGTAGAGAGCAAGGTGAGCACTTGAAAGAGAAAGAGACGCGCGAGGGGCGTACTGCAGTCAGGCCAGCATGGAGATTCGTGGGGAGGCGACGACCGACGTCCACTTGAGTGGCGACAAGGGCATCGAGGACATGATCAAGATGAACACTCTCGATGAAGAAAGCATCCTCAAGAACCTCAAGATTCGCTACCTCAACAATCTCATTTATGTGCGTGTTCCGCAGTGAGGAAGTGGGCAAACTGGCTCGCTTCCTATGCTTCCCACCCGCTTCCTATTCTTCCCACCTCTACGGCGCACCCCTGTTGTCTGACACGGTCCTGTTGCTACAGACCAACACTGGATCCATCTTGGTGTCCCTCAATCCGTACAAGCGGCTGCCCATCTATGCGCAGGAGGTGGTGCGCGAGTACATTGGAACGAGCTCTGCGTCCATGGGGTACACCTTGCCCGCTCCCCCTCCCACACCGTGACGTGCCGCTTGGTTGCTCTCTCTTGGCTGACCTGAACCGTTTCTCTCTCTCTCTCTCTCTGCTCTGCTCTCTGCCTGGCAAGTCCCGCGCCGCACATTTTTGCCACGGCCGAGGCCTGCTACCACGACATGCGTGACCGTCATCGCAACCAGTCAGTCATCATCAGGTGCGCGCCTACTCATTCATGAGCGTGGGGTGCGTTGAAACGGGGCCGGCAAGCTTGTGGTGACCGTTCACATCGCTCTTCACTCCTCGCGCGCACACAGCGGCGAATCCGGTGCCGGCAAGACGGAAGCCACCAAGCTCATTCTGCAATTCTTGGCCGCTCGCACGACCAAGCACTCTGCCGTGGAGCAGAAGATCTTGGAGTCCAGGTACGCCGGAAGTGCAATGCACAGCTGCACGTCAGTTTAAGTCTTTGACCCCACTCCTCGTTACAGTCCAATTCTCGAGGCGTTCGGTAACGCCAAGACGGTCAGGAACGACAACTCCTCTCGCTTCGTACGTCTTCTTCCCATGTTTGCACCAATGATCAGTACTGATGCCCGCCTTCAGGGTAAGTTCATTGAGATCCACTTCGAAGGCAGCGGCCAGATCTGTGGTGCCAAGATCAGCAACTGTACGTGCCCTCCACGTTTCTCCCTCCCACGCGAAGAACTGGCACTGAGAGTTACTTCTTTGTGACATGTCTCATTAGATTTGCTCGAGCGGGTACCCTCCTTTGCCCTGCCTAAGGCCGTGCGGGTGATGTGCTCACTACGTCCTCTTTCTCTAGTCTCGGCTCGTGTGGCAGGCGCAGAGCGAGCGTAACTACCACATCTTTTACCAATTTCTCGCGGGCGCTGACAAAGAGGAGAAAGGTACTCCTTGGTCTTGCCTCCGACGTCTGCGGTAGAACGCATCTCAATGTGGCTTCTCGTCTTCGCAGAACGATACCAGCTGTTGGACATCGGGCAGTACAACTACCTCAACCAGAGCGGTTGCACGTCGGTGCCAACCATCAATGATGAGGAGGATTACAACCGTGTTAGGGTACGGCTCAGCGAAGAATGCTTGAGCCGTTTCTCTCTCTCTCTCTCTCTCTTCCTCTCCCTCTTTCTCTTTTTCCTGCCACTGACGCTGTGGCTCGGAACAGCAAGCCTTGTTGGCGATGGACATGTCGACCGATGTCCAAGACCATCTCTTCACGATTCTTTCGGGTATCATGCGACTGGGCAACATCCAATTCGAGGGCGCGGAGGTGTCCAAGGTGTCCAACCCTCAGGGTACGCACTTCCATCACACACGGTCGGAAACCGCTGGCTCACTTCGTTGGGATGATTATTCGCAGAGCTGGAGATCGTCGGCCAACTGCTGAAGATCAGCCCCGAGGGTTTGGGCAGAGCGCTCACCACCCGTACGCTGGTGGTAAGCGGGCAGAAGATCCAGGTCAACTTCAAGGCCGCACAGGCCGCCGACGCGCGAGATGCGCTTGCCAAGGCTATCTACAGCAAGCTCTTCGACTGGTGCGTGCTGTTTGGCACGTGATGAGGAGAAGGTGGACCGGCTCACGGTGCGAAATCTAACCAACCGCTCTCTTGTGCAGGATTGTGGTGACGATCAACAAGGTCATCCACAAACCCAAGCCCGTCAAGTCCTTCATCGGTGTGCTGGACATTTTCGGCTTCGAAAACTTCAATGTACGTTAGCAGCGCACCGGTTGCACGAGCATGCGTCTCACGATAGTGCCCCCCCCCTTGGGTTCCTCTCTCATGTGCAGGTAAACAGCTTCGAGCAGTTCTGTATCAACTATGCCAACGAAAAGTTGCAGCAGTATTTCAACGAGACCATTTTCAAGATCGAACAGACTGAATATTCAACTGAAGCGATCAAGTGGGATAACATCGATTTCAACGACAATCAGGACACCATCGATCTCATCGAAAAGACCAGGTACGCTTACTTCTCTCTCTCTCTCTCTCTCTCGCCCGCTCTGTGTAACTTCGGTTGGTGTACCTTTCAGACCGCCCGGTATGATTTCGCTGCTTGACGAGGAATGCCGTTTCCCGAAAGCTACGGACACGACTTTCCTGGAGAAGATTGAAAACGGCTACAAGACCCACAAGAAGTTTTACCGCCCCAAGAAGTCCCGTACTGCGTTCGTCATCAAGCATTACGCTGGCGAGGTGCGCTTGGTGACTCACTGCTTCGACTGAGTGTGGCGAAATGTACTCACGCCCTCGCTCCTCCTGTTTCTTGGGTTGGCTCCAGGTGGCCTACGAGACTGCCAACTTCCTGGAGAAGAACCGAGACACACTGGCCGAGGATCTTGTGGCTCTGCTCAACGACAGCAAGCTTCCTCTCGTCAAGGCTCTTTTCCCGCTCTCGGAAGCCGACACTCAAAGCTCGGGTCGCCAGGCCAAGCCGCCTACCGTAGGCACGAACTTTAAGGCCCAGCTGGCTGAGCTCATGGCCACGCTCGGCGCCACTATGCCGCACTACGTGCGTTGCATCAAGCCCAACACCATGAAGGCTCCTGGTACTGCGCAGCTCAATGTTTAAGCATTCCCCGCAGCTGCCCAATACTAATAACCATGGCTGCAGCTATGTTCGATGACGACATGGTGCTGGCTCAGCTTCGCTATGCTGGTATGATGGAAACTATCAGGATTAGGTAACAGAACACTCTTCTGGTGGTCACCGGGAAGCGTGGCTAACTCTCTCTTCTATTTCTCCATGATGTGATGAAGGCGCCTGGGCTACCCGGTGCGGTACCCGGTGAAGGAGTTCATGTATCGCTACCGCATGCTGCTACCGCTTGGCTATGCCAGTGACCCGAAAAACAAGGACAAATCCGGGCAGATCGATCTCTTTTCCGTCGCTAAGAACATTCTCAGCAAGGCCCCCTGCCCCAGCGATGATGGCAGCCTGCAGTGGCAGCTCGGAAAGACCAAGGTCTTCATGAAAGAGGCGCAGGCACGTGCACCCAACCGACCGCTTGTTGTCGCCGTTGTTGTATAGCTTTCATGAGCTCACACGGTGTACGACCCCACAGAGCGCTGCAGTCGAAAATGCCCGCAATAAGGCGATCTGGGCGAAGGTGGTGACTATCCAGTCGTGGTGGCGCATGGTGTGGACGCGCAACTATTTCGTGGAGATGCGACAGGCCGCCAGGCTCATCCAAACGGGTGCGTTCCGCTTGTCGCGCTGACCGTTGTGTGGATTGCGACCAACTGACAACTGCTTCTCTTTCCGTCGGCCTCCTGGTGGTCATCAGTGGTGCGAGGGTTCCTCCAACGGCGTCGATATGCCGTGTTGGTCGCGGCCGACAGAAAGAGGAAGGAAGAGGCCAGGAAGAAGAGCGAGGAGGAGAGCAGAAGGAGGGAGGAGGAGAGGTTGGCGCAGGAGGCCAGGCGCAAGGAGAAGGAGAGGCTCATGGAGGAAGAGAGCAAGAATGACAAGTCCGACCAACCGCAGGTGCCTGCGCCAAGCGTCACTCAGCCGCGCGTCCACTCGGTTCTCTACGATGAAAAGCCGACGGTGAGCATGTACAAGACCAGTTCGCCTCTCGTGGCCGTTACCGCAGCCGACGACGCCGACAGTGCCTGGCGGGATAAAAAGAACGCCCTGGACGCAAAGGGGTACCTTTTAGCTTTTACCCCGATCTCTGTCCACCGTGGCCGGTGTCTCCCCTCTGACCGTGGTATCGCCTTTGGAGCAGCAAGGAGGTGGATCCGGCTGCCGCATCGCTGAGGAGGCGTTTGACATCGAAACGAGACGCCACGATAAAGAGACACAAGCCCATGCTGCGTAAAGGCGATTCGGGAGAGGAGTGCGTTCACCTGTTCCGCTTCATGTCCTGCGGTCCTTGTTTACCTCCCCACTGACACGACCTTGGTCCCACCGCGTGCAGTCAGTACCCGGACGTGATCGACAGGGATGAAGCCAGCAAGTACGACATTCAGGAGTACGCGCAGACGCATTTCAACTTCGAGCGAATGAAGAAGCGGACCATCCGCACCTTGGGCAGGAAGAAGGGCGACTTCTCCATCGCGGAGATTCTCTGTTACTCCAAGGTGCGATGCCGTTGGTTGCTGCCCACGCATGTTCCCCCCTCCTGCGAGCTGCACCACTGATCTATTGCGCGAGCGCCCTGCAGAAACTGGAGCAACCTCTGCACACGACCCAGAATGCCAACTTCATTAAGTTCTCGGTCAAGTTCTTCAAGAGTACGACAAGCCCTGGCTTTTTTTGCACCGATGGCATGGACTCTGACCGACCCAACTTGCTTCTTTCGGCCACAGTGATCACTAGGTTCGTCGATGGCGAGGCTCACTTTGATGTGCTGAAGGAGGTCTTCCTCGCCGGTATCTCCAACGGTGGTTCTCTGCGCGCATTCCGCAATGAGCTCTACTGCCAGGTCATCAAGCAGACGATGAAGAACCCTTCCAAGTGCGGGTTCCCATCTTCCCTCTGCTCGTTCTTGGCCCGCTCACCCACCCTCCCCCGCTTCGCCGTGCTTAGGGACAGCACCATGCGCTCGTGGGAGCTGCTCGCCGCGTTCTGCGGTGTGTTCTACCCCACGGACGATTTCGTCCCCTACCTGGCGTCCTATCTCATGCAGGTAGACTGCACCGCAGCCGCTAGCCACCTCTGTGTTCAGCTTCTTTTGTCGTACTAACCCCCTCCCCGGTGATTGCGTGGCGCACAGAACTTCGTCAATCCGACCGAGATCGGCCAGTACGCGCAGTACGCCTACGGCAAGCTGAAGGAGATGTCCTTCCACTTTGCGAACAAGCTCTCGCGGATGTACCCGCCGTCCAGGCTCGAGCTCGAGGCCAACAGGGTATCTTTCTTTCTCCCGACCGTGCTCAGCCTGATCAAGCAACTCCTCCGTTCCTCACGTTCTTTTGTCGTGCAGGAACGCAAACTGATCCCCGTGTGGTTCCACGTCCCTGGCGGCATGTCCACATGCGTCATGAGCAGCGCCGGCGCTACTGCTGCCGGTATGCTCCTACTCGGACCTCGATGAGCTGATTTGGTGACGTCAATCGCGTCGTCGACCTTCACTGACCCACGGCTCTCCTGTCCCCGCTGCAGATGCCTTCACCCCTCTGACCTCCAAGAACCTCAAGCTCGCAGACCCCATGGAATTCGCCATTTTCGAGATCTATCCTCACCTCAACCTCGGTACTGGGCCTTCGCAGATCGTGATCACCGCTGCTGTTCTCTGCGGCTCGCACACTCACGCGTTGTGGCGGTTTCTGGTAACGTGTTGCGCGTGCACAGGGCGGTCGCTGTCGCCCAGCGACTTCCTGGCGGACATGCTGAGCAAGGCGGAGAAGTATGGCCACGAGTCGCTCTTCTGGATCAAGAAGAAGCTGTGGCTCGACCCCACCACCCTCCCCGAAGATCCCGTTGAAGCCCGGCTGGAGACGCTCCAGATTCACGCCGATATCGTTTCTGGTACGACGGTCGCAGCCTTGTGCGCTGGGCGTCGCCCTCACAGATTTTACTCATACTACCCTCCCGCTCCGATGCAGGCAAGTTCCCTTGCCCTCACGAGCAGGCGCTTGTGCTCAGCGGCATCAGGCTCCTCATCGACGAGATTCAAGATGCGCAGAGCACCAAGGTGTTGAACTTGTACGTCATTGACCTGCCGAGATGGGCTCCCCCCCCCCGAGATGTACCAGGATGCGGCGGTGCAGTGTGCTGACAGTGGCGCAAACTGTTTGGTACATATCCATAGCTGCGAGAGATATGTTCCGCAAGCCTTGATCCCCCAGAAGTCCACGGCGGAGTGGACCCGCATCGTCCACGAAGAGGCTGACAAGGTCAGGGGCTTCGAGCTCAACGAAAGCGGACTGGTCAACCTGTTCCTCAAGAAGGGTGCGTACAGCTGCTTTCGTCCTGTGGGCATCACACACACACATACACATACACACACACACACACACAACAAGTCTGTGTGTATTACTTGCTCTCTCACAGCATGTTGTATTGACCTGGTTCCGTGCAGCGCAAAAGCTGCCGCTCTACGGCAAGTCGCTGTTCCAAGTGCAGCTAGCCACGACCGACATCGACATTCCCGAACATTTCATGCTGGCCATCGATGTCAACGGCCTCGAGATTCGCGACAAGGACAGCGGGTAGGCCGTTCGTGCTGCGTGTTGGTTCTCGACCATTGATCCCCTGACGCCTGTGTTTTTCTCCTGCCTCCCACCCACCAGGGACCTTCTGAGGCATTTCGCGTACACAGACCTAGGCCCGGTCACGTACGACGCCAGCAGCTCTGTAGTTAATTTCCACGAAAGAATGCAACGTCGTCCCCTGCACATCAAAACCCCACTGGTATGTACCACCCTATTCTCGGTGAGCCCACCTTCCGTTAGCGTTCGCGACCCTCACACGACGCGTGTGTGCGATTGTAGGGCGTGGAGATTTCCAGCCTGTGTGAGGACTACCTGTACTGGCTGCGGGAGGATTCCGAAACGGCGGTCGCGCTGCAGGACTACGTGGTCACTGATAAGAATCTGCTCTCCTTCACCAAGGGACAAAAGATCGAGCTTCTCACCAGGTACCAGACGCTCTCTCTCCTCTCCCATGCACGTGGCGAGCTGGCTAAACGCTCACCGCCACGCAGGGAGGGCAACTGGTGGAAGGGCAAGTTGAATGGGAAGACTGGTTCATTCCCCGCGAGCATGGTGGAGATTCTGATCACTACGACGAACACCAACCTGGCGGCCGGCAAGCTTCGGAAGCGCCTCTCGCAGCGCATGTCCACGGTATGCGGTCCCCCCTCCATCCGCTCCCAAACTTGTACTTGGATCCGGCATTACTGACCGGGCGACACACTGGTCACACAAACGCAGAGAGACTTGACTTCCATGAAGCTCACGGATAGCGGAGCTGAGCGTTCGCGCGCCGGCTCTCGAAGAGGATCGAGGTACGCGCTCCTCCAGCATTCGCTTGGGGGATTCGGCGCGTGTGCCACTCGCTGACAGGAGGTGGTGTGAAGGGTTGGAAGTGTCGCCGAGCCTCTCGAAATGAAGAACGTGCCGCGTAAGAGCAGCAGGGCGTATTATCAGAAGATGTCCACATCATCGGGACAACACAGCCTGGCCGTGCCTGGAACCGCTTCGGCGTTGCCCACGCTGAGCGACCGCAATTCGGCTCGGCTCAGCCGTCGCTACGAGATGGCCGAATTCGCTCAGCGCAACTTCAAGCCCGTCGCCTCTACCTCTCACGGCACGTTGAAAAGTACGTCTCCTGTCTCTCGGCCTGCGCTCTGTTCCTACACACACACAC